>BPLR01010738.1:0-210680 GCA_021605095.1 Caerostris extrusa
CTATGTTACCTAGAGCTTTCGATTGCTATTTGAATTTAACTGTAATTAACCTCGTGAGCTAAAATTAAAATAATTTTTATTTTTAATTCCAAAACAAGAGATTCTTTTTACCACATTTGTTAAACACAAACCTCGACAATAATAAAATAGAAGATGAATAAAATGACAAATTATTAGTTATTATAAAATGTATATAAAAGTTTTCACGCATTATTATTAAAAGAAACCAGATTTTGGTATTGTACTTTACCATTCGTGAAATATGTAGCAAGAAAAAAAAATTTAAATGACAACAATTATAATATAATGTAGTAAAATCCAATTCTCCAAGATAAAAATTACTTCTAACATTCTATATGTAACTTTGCATTTAAAATTGAAAACGAATTTGAAATCCTAGGCATTGGTTTGTACAAGTTAAAAATTAATACAGATAATGATTTATTTTTCTTAAAACAGTTTAAAAATATTTTATTGCTAAGTGCTTTTTAAGTTTCAGTTAAGAAATAAAGATGGTAAAAGTCGCATTTATTTTTTACATATTAATTTAACATAAAAATTTAATAATAAATTTTTAAATATTATTGATAAAAAGAATGATTCGTTTAAAAATATGCAATAGCGTATACCTTTGACTAAATAGGTTTAATAAATATTTGAAATCAATGTATAGTTAGTTAAAATGAAATGTATATCAACATTTACATAATATATAAAGAACCAATATAAGTGAATATAGTAGACATTACTTTGCCTGATTTATAGTTTTCTTAATCTAATCTTTACAACATCCTAGACATTATAGAGAGGGAGTTGATCCTGTTAATTCCTCTATTGCGTGCATTGGGCAATCAACACTAAAAACAAAAATTGAAAGAGGTGCGGTAAAAGGATGTACCACCAGGGGAATATTATGAGCAAAGAAGATTACTGGAACTTTACTATACATTAACCTTTTTTTATTACTGGTGAAAAAAATAGCATTATAATGTAAATATTTGGCCTGGTGGAATATGCTAAGATTATTTTATGCTCAACTTTATTAATAGCTTTTGATAATGCTACAAGAGCTGAGCAATAATTTTTTTATTCTGTTAAAGTTCTTTAAAATGTATGGGTGGTTATAAAAAGTTGAAAAAAATGTAGTAATTATGTAAAACAATGGTATTAGGAACCTTGCCTCTTTTTATGAAGGGTGAGCCAATTAAGACAGGTTTATTATGCTTTTCATACTAACTTTTGAAGGATGTTCATCTTCTATTATTTTCATTTTCTTTCTTTCTTTAAATTCAGATAAATGAAGAAAGCAATAATGGATAAAATAAAACAGTTTAGGATAAATTGATTTTCTTATGAACCTTAATAGCCAAAATGTTATACCTATTGTGAAATTTTCATTTTGTATTTTAATTGTGTTCGATGGTATATATTAAATAAAAAAATGAATAGTTGTTAGCTTTTCTAATTTGCTGGAATAATCAACCTAATATAAAAAATTAATCCATTATTTAAGTTATAATAGAAATTTAATATATTGAACTTTATAGTATGAATATTGTGTTTAGATTTTAAAATGTATTTTTAATTTTTCTAAACATAAATTTTAATTAAAGTAATTAATTTTTTTTTATTAAATATACTTATTTTCCTTTATAAAGAATTTAAATATCTTTGTAAACATGAAATTATATACTAATTAAGAAATTGGTTTTTATTATATTTCTTCATTTTATCAAGATTTTTCAGTTGATAAATCTATTTTTCTATACTGAAATCTAGGTACCATAGCAGCCAGAAAATATAAATTTGCTAATTTTTTGTTATCCATTTTTACATGAAACTTTTACGAAATTCAACTATTTGCTTTTGAGGGTTTTAATGATTTATTAAATTTTAATGATTTATTAATACTCTATTTATTAAAATACTATAGTATATTAATTAATAAATTTTTATATCTTTATTCTTTTAATAAAATTATGAATGATTATAATTTTACGTATATTAGGTATCTTAAATCTTTAACAAAATTATGAATGATTCATAAATAATAATGCAAATAAGTAAATATCATCCCATGTGGAAAATTATATTTTTAGAGGTCTTTCAATAAAAAGTTAATAGAAAATTTCCCATGCTATAATCCCAACAGAAATATATGTTGCAGAAATGCTCATATATCTACTGTCTTATTAAGTCTTCCTAATTAAACGATGTTAAGATAGCATTTTCTCTTATCACCAACTTTCCCACAGAATATATGTGACTAAATGGCCATACGCATTCTGTGGGAAATGGTCTAGACTCATAGCTAAATGTCTAGGTCATGGGGACATAAAAAAAAATTAGTTCGATATAAAATCAACAAAATAATTATTATACAAAAATATTTTTATACAAAATTATCAGTCAACTGAAAAATAGCAATTACCTATTAACAGAATACATATATTGATAACCTTATTTTTAACTGAAATATCATTCCTTAATTTCAGATTGATAAACAAAAAGTACATTACAACAAAATTGGTAGAAATTAACTTTTTAATACAAAAGACCTAATTTATATGTTAGACAATTCCTCTGTGGGGATAACCTCAGTAACTTTGTGCAATATCTTTCTACGTAGCATAAAAATACTATCTAAAGGAAGTACACTGCATCTAATTCTTTTTAACCAGAAAGCGATTTCATTAATGAAATGGAAGATGTTATCTCTAAATGATAAAGGCAGTGTATACTTTCAACGATTTCCGTCTGGTTAATGTTAATGAATTCTCTTATTAATATGACGTGAATGGTTCTTCAGAGAAACCATCTCGGAAATTTAATCGATTCCGCGATAATTATTCTGCCGATGTTTCGTCCATTATATCATAGTCTCGTATTTACAAGAAACACGGATGAGATCTTGTTTTCTTTTATGAAGACATCGCGCTAATGTTAGAGAAAAAATTTTATGCTTTTTTCCAAATTCATAAAAATTTTTGAAAAGATGGAGGAAACATTTTCTTAAATAGGGATACCAAAGCAAATTTTGATGTAAAGTAAATACATTAAACACGTTCTTAATGTGATTTGAAATGCACGCCAAAATGTCCGTTGGGTTTCTTTATTAAAGATGCTCGAAATTCATAAACTCGAAACTTCATAAATGAGCAGTTGGGACACTATGGCTAATTCATAAATGAGCATGCGTAGTTCATTTGATACTTGGTGCATGGTTCGAAACTCATAAACTAGCTGGATACTTCCATATCTCAACCGGTGTAGTCAGTTGGGTTTCTTTATTAAAGGTGTATGGTTCGAAACTCATAAATGAGCAAGAAACTACTATATCTATACCGGCGTAGTTCATTTGGTATAATTGGTGCATGGTCCGAAACTCATAAACAAGCTGGATACTTCCATATCTATACAGGCGTGGTTCGTTTAGATTCTTTATGAAAGGTTGCATGGCTCGAACTCATAAACGAGCCAGAGACTACCATATATATACCGGTATAGTCCATTGGGATTCTTGGTGAATGGTTCGAAACTCATAAACGATCTGGACACATCCATATATATATATACCAGTGTAGTCCGTTATGCCCATTATTAAAGTATGGTTCGAAATTCATAAACTAGCGCGGCACTTCTATATCTATACCGGAGTAGTCCGTGAGGTTCCCTAATTAAAGATGCATGGTTCGAAACTCATAAATGAGTCGAACATTTCCATATCTATACCGTTGTGAGCATAGTAAACGTATAAGTTCTTCTATTGACTTGAGGGAACTGCTAAGAAAGTGTGAAACTAGCTGGATGCCAAGCTTGGGTATGTTAGTTCAAAGTCGTAATAGAAAAATATAAGTGTAGTATAACAGGACAATGTGGATTACAATGAATAAGCTACATATGAATAATTAAAATATCTACTGCCTACTTACCACCCAATAGACTATCATATGTGATTGATAGCAACATAATATAATTCATTTTAAACAGCTGGACAGAGGACAAGAAATTGTTCCCTCTACAATGAAACACATAATTTAGTTTATTTAAAAATAACAAAAAATTGTAAAAACTCGTAGGCGCTCTTTCAATGTTGATAAAAGTAAACTTAATCATAGTACAGGAAAAAGTTTATTATTTTGATCAATAGCTGATATATAGCAAACTACCCATCACAAATGCTTTTGCTTTCAACTAACGAGTATTCCGATTTATAATAATTTGGTAATTTAACTGCAGAGATGTAGCAATTTCAGAGTTCTCCAGGGAGTCCAACTACACTGCAGCTCCATTTTCCAAAACATTTCTTCGTCCACCCCCAGTAAAGACAAGTGGAGAGTTCACATTTATTTTTACACCTCTTCAAACCAAGAGAAATTATTTTACGGTGTACTATTTTAATGTCCATTCTCGCCGTTAGCCTGTAGCTGCCGTAGCCCAAGAAATATATAAATTTTTATTTTTTACTTACATTTACTCAGAATTTCATGTACTTGTTATTTGTTTTAGCAGAATAAAAAAAAAAATAATAATTTCCTGAACTAAAAATCAATATCCTGCATTTGTTTTATATTTTTCCTGCATTTAATACAATGTGATTAGATTTTGTTTAAATTATTTAGTATGTGCCTACGCATTAAGGTACAGCAAAAGAAAGTACATTGAAATAAAAATATAAAATAGTAAAGCAAGAAAAATTTAATTGAATTCAGAATAATTCTATTAAAGAATTGATATTAATACTAAATCTGCAAAAGTTTTGCTTTGTATTCAACAACGTTGGTGTCGATGTATCGTAAAAGCGTCTATACCAAAGAAAGGAAAGATAGTCTTTACTTAATCTGAACAAACTAGTACTTGCACCAGTTGGTATAACAAGAGAAATACATCTAAATATATCACATGATGATATACAAAGAAAACACAAGATCGTATCAAATAACAAAAAATGCGCTTAGAGACACGATCATGAATACCTTTAATGAAATATTATAGTATGTATAGCTTTAATCAAATAAAGTGTATAGAAAGATGGAATGACATTTATTGAATAATATGAGCAAAAAAAAAAAAGTATATTGATACAAAAATATATTTCTTTTTACTATAAAAATAATTTTCCGAAGACAATAGAAAACTGAATATAAAACAAATGAAGGAATTAATTTCTGTCAGACAAAGCAACACAAAATAATGTCTTCATGTCAACTATACATCCATGCACAGCTCCTGTAGTTTAATCCGGAGAATAATAAATATTCATGCATATTTAGGGAATCTAAAAATGTAAGAAACTGTGCTACAAAGTCAACAAAAAGAACAAAATCTTCGATGTTTTTTACAGGATTAATTTTGCATTTTTTTAGTTATGTCAAAGTAACAAAAATTATAGAAAAAAATTAGGACTTCCCAGTTCAAAGCATTCACATCTTAAAGAACTTTTAAGTCGTTCCTTAAAATTATGAATAAAACATTTTATTTAGCGAATAGCATGTTTTTCTTAACTCGTGGCTTAATACCATCTGTCTCCTTTCTAGAAAAAAGGCAGTTTCTATTCAAAAGATACATCTACAGGACTTCAAAAACATTCACAAAGTATTTTTTCCCTACCTTCAAGAACTTTCCTATTTTTTCATTACGACTTGCAGAAATCCCATAACATAGTCCACGCTTCTTTTTTGGTAAGAAACTGCCACGAACGAGACAGTTTCCTTAAAAGTAATCAGCTAATATTAAATATTTTTTCATCCCATTTAAGTCACTGTTAATAAGTATGGAGTCGAGAGAGAAGAAAAAAAATGAATTCTGGGCACACACTGTGTCGTGAGGTTGAAAGAAATATACCCTAAGCCCAAAACTATTTTTTTCTTTTCTTTTCTTTTAGCAACACGACCGTTTTAACGTCAACTTTTTCTGCACTTCCCAAATCCGTTTTCTTCCCTTTTGTCTCTTTTCTTCATCCCAGAGCGGCAGTTTTTCAGTGTTTTATTTTTGTTTTCAAAAGGAAAAAGGGTATTAAAAAAGAATCAGAAATTCAAACAACAAGAAAAAAAAATCTTCTACAAGTATAATTCTGTATGCAAAAGGTCTCGCTCTTGGCTTTTTTTTTTTCTACTCTCTCTTTTTCACATTTTTAATTTTTAAAAAAATAAGTAGCATGTTAAAATCAGACATAGTCAACTGATTGAATTCTTTTGATTGGTTTCATTTAAGGTTTCAAGCTTTCTTTACTTTGCTTTCCATTTATGTTGCGAGTTTTTTAAAACGGCTGGAAAAAGGATTTAGATTACATAAAAGCTGCAGAGGGAATCCACTATTTTTATTTATTGACTAACGAGAGTAATTCACATAAGACCGAAACAAATAAAAATTTGAAACAAAGTTATTATTTCCTTACGTAACTGAATATCAAGAAGTAGATTAGTTAAGTAAAGAAAGAAAAGATATTCAAATATTTCATTAGTTATTTCTCATGCAACTCTATTAACAGTTAATGGCTTTTATATTTTGGGTGATTATTCTATTCTCAAATGAGCCAATTATTTTTTAAGATACATATTTGGAAACAAGAAATTAAATAATAAAGCTTATACTTATCCACCCATTTTCTGAAATAACAGAATTCTCTATATGAAGTTTAATTAATTTTTTTGTTTCATTGTATCCTTTTACACTCTACCATTTTGATTTAAAGTATTTGTTATTTAAAATATTCAATTGCTATTTTGAATTTAATTGTAGTTTAACTACTATTGTTAAGATATTTTTAATATCTATATTAAGAAATATGCTATCTTAGAAAGATTTATTAATTTTCCATGGAAAACGTCTAGAAGAAAATTGAATAGCTATTTAGACTACTAATGATACGATTTCATAATAAGACCATAAAAAAAGCATCGACAAAATTATATAGATGTTTGTACTTGTTATTCATTTTTTTAAAAAAAAATATGAATTATCTATCAATATCCTGCATTTGTTTTATATTTTTCCTGCACTTAATACTATGTGAATTGATTTTGTTTAAATTATTTAGTATGTTAGTACACATTAAGATAGTGCTAGAAAATGTGCATGGAAATAAAAATATAAAACAGTAAAGATTGAAAAATTAAATTGAATTAATAATATTATTAAAGTATTGATATTAATACTAGAATTGCAAACATTTTGCTTTGTATTCAATAACGTTGACAACAATGTAACAAAGGGCATCTACATCAAATAAAGGGAAGATACTCTTTACTTAATCTGAACAAAATAGTATTTGCACTAGTTAGGGAGCAAGAGAAAGGCATCTAAATACATCATGGTGACGTAAGAAAAAAAAATACAAGATCGTATCAAATAATAAAAGTGCATTAAGAAATACGATCATGTATAGCTTTAATAAAGTGGTTAACTTGTATAGCTTTAATAAAATAATGTATATCGAAATATGGAACGACATTTATTGAATATTATGTGTAAAAAAAAAACCCAAGGGTACAATGAAGAACAAATAGTTAAGGATGAAAATGAAAGAAGATGGTATTGATATAAAAATATAGTTCTTTATACTATAAAAATAAATTTTGAAAGACAATATAAAACAGAAAATAAAGCAAAAAAAAAAAAGGAATTAGTTTCTGTGAGTACAAGCGACAAAAAATAATATTACAATATCAACTATATATACATGCAAAACTACTGCAGATTAATCTGCAGAATAATAAACATTCATGCATTTTTAGTGAATTTGAAAATGTAAGGAATTGTATTATAAAGCCTGCAAAAAAAAGCAAAATCTTCGATATAATTTTTACTGGATTAATTTTGCGTCTTTTTATTTAGGAGTCGAAAAAAAAAAATATTGAAAAATTAGGATGAGGCATGAAACTGCTTCAAAGCATTCACATGTTAAAGAACTTTTAAGCTGTTCCTTAAAATTATGAATAAAACATTTTATTTACCGAATAGCATGCTTTTCTTAACTCGGGGCTTACTTTACTGCATTTTAGAAAAAAAGAAGTTTCTATTCAAAAGATACATCTGCAGGACTTCAATGACATTCACAAAGTATTTTTTCCCTACCTTAAAGAACTTTTCCTATTTTTCATTATGACTTTCTTAAATCCCATAATATTGTTCAAGCTTCTATTTTTGGCTAAAAAACTGCCCCGTACGAGACAGTTTCCTTAAAAGTAATCAGCTAATATTAAATATTTTTCCATCCCATTTAAGCCACTGTTAATAAGTATGGAGTCGCGAGAGAGAGAAGAAAAAAATGAAATACTGGGTACACACTGTGTCGTGCGGTTGAAAGAAATATACCCTAAGCATAAAAACTATTTTTTTCACCTTTGCTTTTAGCGACCGTTTTAACATCAACTTTTTCTGTACTTCCCAAATCCGTTTTCTTCCCTTTTGTCTCTTTTCTTCATCCCAGAGCGGCAGTTTTTCAGTTTTATTTTTGTTTTCAAAAGGAAAAAGGGTTTAAAGAAAGAAAGTAATCCAAAGAACAAGAAGAAAAACCTTCTATAAGTATTATGCTGCATGCAAGAGGTCTCGCTCTCTTCTTTTTTTCCACTTTCTCTTTTTCACATTTTTCTTTTTTTTTTTAACAAATAAGTAGCATTTCAAAATGAGACATAGTTCCCTGATTGAATTCTTTTGATTGGTTTCATTTAAGCTTTCAAGCTTTCTTTATTTTGCTTTCCATCTATGTTGCGAGTTTTTAAAAGGACTGAAAAAAATCTGGGACATAAAATCTGCACAGGGAAATTTACTATTTTTATATATATTTGATAAAGAGAGTAATTCCCATAAGACCGAAATAATTAAGAATTAAGAAGAAAAAAAAAAATATTATTTTCATACGCAACTGAATATCTAAAAGTAGATTAGTTAAGTGAAGAAAGGAAAGATATTCAAATATTTCATTAGTTATTTCTCATCTATTAACAGCTAATGGTTTATATATTTTGTTTAATTATTCTTATTTCAAATGAGACCCATTTCATTTCTGAAATATATATTTGAAAAAAAGAATTTAAATCCTAAAGATCAAAATTATCCTCCCTTTTTCTAAAGTAAAAGAATTCTCTAATCAAAGTTTAATTTATTTTTTGTTTGATTATGACTCTTTTTTTATATTCCACGCTTTCAATTTACAATCTATATTATGTAGAACTTTTCGATGGCTATTTTGAATTCAACTGTAATTTAAAGTGCTATTGTTAAGATATTTTTACTATATATCAGGAAATATGCTGTGTTAGAAAGATTTATTTGTTTTGGGTAAAAAACTCCTAGAAGAAAAGAGAATTGCTATTTTAACTACTAATGATACGATTTCAAAAGAAGACATGACCATAATAAAAATCAAATTTTTCTGTACTTCCCATATCCGTTTTCTACTCGATTATAAATAGCGTCAATAAAGCAGTATAGTTTGTGTGGCTTTAATAAAACAGAATAGCTTGTGTAGCTTTAATAAAACTGTAGAGCTTGTATAGCTTTAATAAAATAATGCATATCCAAAGACAGAACGACATTTACTGAAAAATATTGTGCAAAAAAAAAAAAAAAAAAAAACCCCAAAGGATACAATGAAATATAGTAAATACTGAAAGGAAAACGCATAAATTTATTGATAGAAAAAAATATATTTCTCGATACTATACAAATAAAAGTTTTGAAGACAATATAAAACAGGAAATAAAGCAAATAAAGGAATTAATTTCTAAGAGACAAAGGTACACAAAATAATGTCTTAATGTCAACAATACATAGATGCATATCTACTGCAGTTTAATTCGGAGAATAATAAATATTCATGCATATTTAGTGAATCTAAAAACGTAAGAAACTGTGCTGCAAAGCTAACAAAAGAAAGAGCAAAATCTTCGATGTTATTTTACTGGATTAATTTTTGCATTTTTTATTTTTGAGTCAAAGTAAAAAAAAAAAAAAAAATAGGAAAAAAAATTTGGATGGGACACGAAACTGCTTCAAAGCATTCAAATGTTAAAGAACTTTTAAGTTGTTCCTTAAAATTATGAATAAAACATTTTATTTACCGAATAGCATGTTTTCTTAACTCGAGGCTTACTACCTTCTATCTGCCTTTTAGAAAAAAAAAAAAAAAGTTTATATTCAAAAGATATATCTGCAGGACTTCAATAATATTCACAAAGTATTTTTTTCCCTACATTAAAGAACTTTCCTATTTTTCATTACGACTTGCTTAAATCCTTTAACATAGTCCAGGATTCTTTTTGCTAAGAAACTGAGACGTAAGAAATAGTTTACTTAAAAGTAATCGGTTAATATTAAATATTTTTTCATCCCATTTAAGTCACTGTTAATAAGCATGGAGTCGAGAAAGATAGAGAGAGAAGAAAAAAATGAATACTGGGTACACAGTGTGTCGTGTGGTTGAAAGAAATATACCCTAAGCCCAAAAACTATTTTTTTTTTCTTTTTTCTTTTAGCAACACGACCGTTTTAACATCAACTTTTTCTGTACTTCCCAAATCCGTTTTCTTCCCTTTTGTCTCTTTTCTTCATCCCAGAGCGCCCGTTTTTCTCAGTTTTATTTTTATTTTCAAAAGGAAAAAAATGGGTAAAAAAAAAAAAAAAAAAAATTCAAACAACAAGAAGAAAAATCTTCTACAAGTATAATGCTGCATGCAAAAGGTCTCGCTCTCGGCTTTTTCCACACTCTCTTTTTCAGATTTTTCTTTTTTTTTTAAATATGTAGCATTTCAAAATCAGACATAGTTCCTTGATTGAATTCTTTTATTGGTCCCATTTAAGCTTTCAAGCTTTCTTTATCTTGCTTTCCATTTATGTTGCGAGTTTTTAAAACGACCGAAAAAAAAGACTACGACTTGAAAGATGCTGGAATCTACTATTTTTATATATTGACTAACGAAAATAATTCACATAAGACTAAAACATATAAGAATTAAGGAAAAAAGCAAAATTATAATTTCCTTCCGCAACTGAATGTATAAAAGTAGATTAATTAAGTAAAGAGAGGAAAGATATTCAAATATTTCATTAGTTATTTCTCATGAAACTCTATTTACAGTAAATTTCTTCTATGGTTTAAGTGATTTTATGCTTTAAAAATTAGACCCATTTTATTGCTGAAATATATATTTGGAAACCAGAATTTAAATCATAAACACTATAATTATTCCCGCATTTTTCTAGAGTATTTGAAGTTTTATACAAAATTTAATTTCCTTTTTTATATTTGATTGTATCCCTTTTATTCTTTACTCTTTTGATTTAAAGTCTTTGTTATATAAAACATTCAATTGCTATATTTAATTTAGAAAAAAATATAGAGAGAAATAAATAAATATATATATACTAAATATAGATTAGTATATACCGTAGTTTAAAAATACTTATAAAATAAATATTTACTATGATTAAATCATTTTTAAATCCGAATGTATTTTTTAATTTTTTAAATAATTAAATCATTTTAAAAATCATTTTCATCAACATATCATTAATTGAATTTATTTAAATTAATTAATCAATTTATTTAAATAATAAATTTTTTAAATAATATTAAATAATAAATTTATTGAATTATAACTTATAAATTTCTTTATTTTTTATATATTAAATAATAAAATTATTAAATGATCAGAATCTAATGATGAGAATCGGATCTATTAAGTGATCAAATTATATTTACAAAATTGAGTTGAATTTGAGGCTCAGATTTTTTACTGACATAGCAATAAATGTTACGAAACTATAGTGGCCTAATATAGATCGTTGGTTTACAAAGGGAATGAGTTCTGTTCGAAAGCTGGCAAGAAATTCTAAATTGAAAGTTCTCCTGTCCGTGGTTTGTTAAATAAAAAAAAGGGGAGTATTTTTTGTTGTTGTTATTGACCAGAAGGTAGAAAGGTGCTCTCTTACATAAGTGCGTTCCAATTTAATGAAAGTATAAGCTCTATTATTGGTCGAGGAATATCATCTATTGATTGATATCGATGAATCTTTCCATGTTTTTATTTTATTCTGGATGTTTTGGACATAAAATTATCATGATCAAGAAATAAAAAAGATCAAAACATCATCAAGACTTTACGAATAACTATGCAGACATACACATCTGTTTAATTTTCTTGTGAAAAAATATCATAACGTAAGGCGGAATTCATAATTTTGAAAAATGTGAGAATATACAAGGCATAATTCATAATTTTTGTTAATTTCAGTATATATAATGCGGTATTAATAATCTTGATAAATAAAAAAATATGTTACTTATAGAATTGCTTTATGTTCTATCAAAATGCCCTTTTGGAAATGCATCACTAATAGTGTAAGCAAATAATTTATAATTCTCTGGTCAGCAATGGAAACTGTATAATGAACTTCCTTCATAAATTAAAAATAAATCGTTTCTGATAAAACATGTAATTTGTAGTAATTATAGTAATAACAATAGTAATTAAGTTCCAATGAAATTTAACATGGTTATTCAAGAAAATTCTTCATCTTTTGGATTTCATATTTGAAACATATATGTAAAGGGAATCATAAAGTAAGTTAGTAAAATGAATTACTTTAAAAATTGCCTAAAAAATTATATATTATTTTAATTGTGATTAATTTCCGATAACTCTTCTCTTAAATACATATCAACTCCTTCGTGAGCAGAATTGTCATAAAAATATATCAACAATTATTAATTAGTTGAAATTGTTATTAATTAATTATTTTATTGAATAATCGCTAACTAGTTATTGTATTGTGTTATCTCCGTTTCAGTTGATAAATTTATCACTATTTCAGTTCACAGTACTTTTTCTTATTTGATTTACATTCGCTATATGCAGCTGCACAAAAACGTGTTTTTTAACCTCTTAGAATATATTAGTTTTTTATGTGAATAACAATCGTTTGTTAATTAGTATAAAGCAAATTTTGTACATACGCGTTTGCAGTTTATTTTCAACAAAGATTTTTTAATCTCATATTGAAAATAAGATATATTATATATATATTTTTAGATATATATATATACGTGTGTATGTGTGTGTGTGTGTGTGTGTTTAGATATGTAAAGGTAATTTGTTTTTCGTCGGAAATCTTTCAAATCGTCTTGTGTATGTTGTTGATGATATTTTATGGCCATGCACTCTTATGAAATAGTATAATTAGAAGCTAAAATAGCTATTCTCTTTTCTTCTAGGCATTTTTCATTCAAACTAAATAAAGATTTCTAAGAATATTTCCTAATATACAGTAAAAATATCTTAACAATAATAGTTAAATTGCAGTCAAATTCAAAACAGCAATTGAATGTTTTATATAAAAAAACCGGGTAAATCAAAGGGTAGAGAGTAAAACTCGATTCGACAAAACATAAAAAAGAAATTAAATTTTGAATAACGAATTCATTTACTCTAGAAAATGGGTGGATAATTACGGTCTTTATGATTTAAATTCCTGTTTCCAAATATACATTTTAGAAATAAATTGGGTTTCATTTGAATGCAGACTAATCACGTAAAATAGAAGCCATTAGATGTTAAAAGTTTCCTGACAAATAACTAATGAAATATTTGAATCTCTTTACTTAACTAATCTACTTTTAGATATTTTGTTGTGTACGGAAATAATTATTTCTTTTTCTTAATTCTAATATGTTTCGGTCTTATGTGAATTACTCTCGTTAGTCAATATATAAAAATAGTAGATTCCATCTGCAGTTTTATGTAATGTAAATTTTTTTGCAGCCGTCTTAAAAAACTCGCAACATAAATGGAAAGTAAGATAAAGAAATTTTGAAAGCTTAAATGAAACCAATCAAGAAGCGAAGATTCAATCAGGGGGACTATGTTTGATTTTGAAATGCTATTTAGTTTTTAAAAAGAAAATGTGAAAAAGAGAAAGTAGAAAAAAAAAAGCCGAGAGCGAGACCTTTTGCATGCAGCATTATACTTGTAGAAGATCTTTCTTCTTGTTATTTGGGATTTTCTTCTTTTTTTTTTTTTTTTTTTACCCTTTTTCCTTTTGAAAAGCAAAAATAAAAATTCTGAAAAACTGCCGCTCTGGGATGAAGAAAAAGAGACAAAAGGGAAGAAAACGGATTTGGGAAGTACAGAAAAAGTTGATGTTAAAACGGTCGTGTTGCTAAAAGAAAAGAAAAAAATAGTTTTGGACTTAGGGTATATTTCTTTCAACCGCACGACATAGTGTGTACCCAGTATTCATTTTTTCTTCTCTTCTCTCTCGACTCCATACTTATTAACAGTGAATTAGATGGGATGAAAAAATATTTAATATTACTGATTACTTTTAGGAAACTGTCTCGTACGTGGCAGTTTCTTAGCAAAAGGAGCGCATGGACTTTATTATGGTTTTAAGCAAGTCGTAATGAAAAATAGAAAGTTCTTTAAGGTTGGGAAAAAAATGTTATTTTAGTCCTGCAATGTATCTTTTGAATAGAAGCTGCCTTTTTTTTTTTCTAGAAAGTAGATAGATAGTAGTAAGTCTCGAGTTAAGAAAAACATGCTATTCGCTAAATAAAATGTTTTATTCATAATTTTAAGGAACGACTTAAAAAGTTCTTTTTAACATGTGAATGCTTTGGAAGCAGTTTCATGCCCCATTCTAATTTTTTTTTCTCTATTTTTATTTCACTGTGACTCATACATAAAAATATGCAAAAATTAATCCAGTAAAATACATCGAAGATTTTGCTCTTTTTGTTTGTTTTTTTAGCACATCTTCTTACATTTTTAGATTCATTTAATGTGCATGAATATATATTATTCTCAGATTAAACTGCAGAAGTTTTGAATCTATATATAGTTGACATTACTTTTGTGTTGCTTTGTCCGACAGAAATTAATTCCTTTATTTTATTTATTTTCAGTTTTATATTGTTTTCGAAAAATTATTTTAATTATATAAAAAAAAATATTTTTTATCAATAAGGTCTGTTTTTTTCTTTGTCAGCATTAACTATTTGTTCTTCATCGTATTCTCATTTTTTTTGTTTTGTTTTTGCACAATATTGTTAAATAAATGTCGTACTGATTATGGATATGTATTATTTTATTGAAGCTATATAATTTTTACGGTTTTATTAAAGCTTTACAAGCAATACTGTTTTATTAAAGATATTCATGATAGAGAAGAAAACGGATTTGGCGAGTACAAAAAAAGTTTATTTTTATTATGGTCCTGTCTTTCTTATGAAATCATATCGATAATACTTAAAATATAGCTATTCTCTTTTGTACTAGAAGTTTTCATGCAAAGTAAATAAATCTTTCTGAGACAGCATATTTCCTAATATATAGTAAAAATATATCTTTAAAATGGTAATTAGATTACAGTTGAGTTCAGAATAACCATTGAAAGTTGTATATAACATAGATTGTAAATCAAAAGGGTAGAGAGTAGAAAGGGACACAATCAAATATAAAAATTAATTAAACTTTGAATAAAGAATTCATTTACTCTAGAAAATAGATGGATAATTATGGTCTTTATGATTTAATTCTTGTCTCCAAATATATATTCTAGAAATAAATTTGGTCTCATTTGAAAGCAGGATAATCACGTAAAATATAGAAGCCATTAGCTGTTAATAGGGTTTCATTAGAAATAATATTTGAATATATTTTATTTCTTTACTTAACTAATCTACTTTTTAGATATTTAGTTGCGTAAGGAAATAAGAATTATTTTCTAGTTCTTGTATACTTCGGTCTTACGTGAATTATTCTCGTTAGTCAATTATAAAAAATAGTAGATTCCCCTCTGCATCTTTTATGTAATGTAAATTTTTTTTCAGTCGTTTCAAAACTCGCAACATAAATGGAAAGCAAAATAAAGAAAGCTTGAAAGCTTAAATGAAACCAATCAAAAAGAATTCAATCAGGGGGACTATGTCTGATTTTGAAATGCTACTTATTTGTTAAAAAAAAAAGAAAATGTGAAAAAGAGAAAGTGGAAAAAAAGCCGAGTGCGAGACCTCTTGCATCTTTCTTTAAACACTTTTTCCTTTTGAAAACAAAAAATAAAACTCTGAAAAACTGCCGCTCTGGAATGAAGAAAAAGAGACAAAAGGGAAGAAAACGGATTTGGGAAGTACAGAAAAAGTTTTATGTTAAAACGGTCGTGTTGCTAACAGAAAAAGAAAAAAATAATTTTGAGCTTAGGGTATATTTCTTTCAACCGCACGATACAATGTTTACAGAGTATTCATTTTGTTTTTCTTCTCTCTCTCTCTCGACTCCGTACTTATTAACAGTGACTTAAATGGGATGAAAAATATTTAATATTAGCTGATTACTTTTGAGGAAACTGTCTCGTTCGTGGCAGTTTCTTACCAAAAAAAAGAAGCGTGGACTATATTATGGGATTTAAGAAAGTCGTAATGAAAAATAGGAAATTACCTTAAGTAAGGGAAAAATACTTTGTGAATGTTATTGAAGTCTTGCAGATGTATCTTTTGAATAGAAACTTCTTTTTTTTTCTTCTAAAAGGCAGATAGATTCTAGTAAGCCTCGAGTTAACAAAAATATGCTATTCGCTAAATAAAATGTTTTATTCATAATTTTAAAGAACGACTTAAAAGTTCTTTAACATGTGAATACTTTGAAGCAGTTTCATGCCCCATCCTAATTTTTTTTTTTTTTTTTTTTTTTTTTTTATATATTTTTTCTTTGACTCATAAATTAAAAAAAGCAAAATTAATCCAGTAAAATAACATGGAATATTCTGCTCTCTTTTGTTGGTTTTGTAGCACATATTCTTACATTTTAGATTCACTAAATAGGCATGAATATTTATTATTCTCCAGATTAACTGCAGTAGTTTTGCATCTATATATATACCTTTGACATCATGGCATTATTTTATTTCGCTTTGACTCACAGAAATTAATTCCCTTATTTGCTTTGCTTTTAGTTTTATATTGTCTTAGAAAACTTATTTTTATAGTATAGGGAAATATATTGTATATCAATAAGCTATACTGTTTCTTTTCATCATGAACTATTTTTTGCCCTTCATAGCATTCATCTCAGTCCTTGGGGTTTTTATAAATTCAATTCAAGAAATTTCGTTCCATCTTTCGATATACATTATTTTATTAAAGTTATATATATTGTACTATTTTATTAAAGCTGTTCATGATCGTGTTTCTTAATGTACTTTTTATTATTTGATACGGTTTAAGTACTAGTTTGTCAGATTAAGTAAAGCCTATCTTTCCTTTCTTTGATGTAGACGCCTTTGCGATACATTGTAATATACAGTAAAAAAATCTTAATAATGATAGTTAAATTGCAGATTACATAGATTGATAATTAAAAGGGTAGAAAGTAAAAAAAATGATACAATCTAAATATAAAAAGAAATTAAAATTTTGAATATAGAATTCATTTACTCTTGAAATTGGTGAATAATTATGGTTTTTATGATTTACAACCTTGTTTCAAAAAATATTTCAGAAATAAATTGGGTCTCATTTGAAAGCAGAACAATCACGTAAAATATAGAAGCCATTAGCTGTTAATAGAGTTTCACGAGAACTAACTAATGAAATATTTGAATATCTTTTACTTAACTAATCTACTTTAGATATTCCGTTACGTGCAAAAGAAATAATAATTTTTTTCTCTTTTAATTTATATGTGTCGGTCTTATGTAAATTACTCTCGTTAGTCAATATATAAAAAATAGTAGATTCCCCTCTGCAGCTTTTACGTTGTAGGGTTTTTTTCCCAGTCGTTTAAAAACTCGCAACATAAATGGAAAGCAAGATAAAAAATCTTGAAAAACTTAAATGAAACCAATCAAAAGAATTCAATCAGGAGGCTATGTCTGATTTTGAAATGCTACTTATTTAAAAAAAAAAAAAAAGAGAACGTGAAAAAGACAGAGTGGAAAAACCCGAGAGCGAGACCTTTTGCATGCAGCTTTATACTTGTAGAAGATTTTTCTTCTTGTTGTTTGATTTCTTTCTTTTTTTTATGCCCTTTTTCCTTTTGAAAACAAAAAATAAAACTCTGAAAAACTGCCGCTCTGGGATGAAGAAAAGAGACAAAAAGAGAAGAAAAACGGATTTGCGGAGTACAGAAAAAGATGTTAAAACGGTCGTGTTGCTAAAAGAAAGAAAATAGTTTTTGCTTAGGGTATATTTCTTTCAATTGCACGACACAGTGTGTTCCCAGTATTCATTTTTCTCTTTCTCTGTCGAATCCCATACTTATTAACAGTGTCTTAAATGGGATGAAAAAAATATTTAATATTAGCTGATTACTTTTAAGGAACTGTCTCGTACGTGGCAGTTTAAAAAAAAAAAAAAAGGATCGTGGGCTATATTATGGGATTTAAGCAAGTCGTAATGAAAAATAGGAAAGTTTTAAGGTAGGGAAAAATAGTTTTTGAATGTTATTGAAGTCCTGCAGATGTATCTTTTGAATAGAAACTGCCTTTTTGCCTAAAAGGCATATAGATGGTAGTAAGTTTCGAGTTAAGAAAACATGCTATTTCCCTAAATAAAATGTTTTATTCATAATTTTAAGGAACGACTTAAAAGTTCTTTAACATGTGAATGCTTTTAGCAGTCTCACGCACCATCCTAATTTTTTTTCTATATATTTTTTTTACTTTTGCTCATAAATAAAAACATGTAAAAATTAATCTAGTAAAATAACATCGAAGGTTTTGCTCTTTTTTGTTGGTCTTGTAGCACAGTTTCTTACATTTTTAGATTTACTAAATATGAATGAATATTCATTATTCTCCCGATTAAACTGCAGCAGTTTTGCATCTATATATAGTTGACATCATGAGATTATTTATTCAGCATTAAGAAATATCATTAATATCTACTTGCCTTTTAAGGTCTTTTCATATCTATTCGCCCTTCATTGTACCCTTGGTTTTTTTCACATATTATTCAATAAATGTCGTTCCATCTTTCGATATACAGTCTTTAATTAAAGCTATACAAACTGTATTGTTTTATTACAGTTATACATGATCGTGTTTCTTAATGTACTTTTTATTGTTTGATAGGACCTTGTAGTTTTTATCTTACGTCGTCATGATATATTTAGATGTATTTCTCTGATACTGCCAACTAGTGAAAATAAATGTTTATTCAGATTAAGTAAAGACTATCTTTCCTCCTGGGTTGTTTTTAACGATTCATATTGCCAACGTTGTTGAATAGAAAGCAAAACGTTTGCAGATCTATTATTAATATCAATACTTTAATAGCATTATTTTCAATTCAATTTCATTTTTCACACTTTAAGGTTTTATATTTTTTTATTTTAACACACTTTCTCTATCAGTATATTAATGTGTACTAGCACACTAAGTAATTTAAATAAACTCTAATCACATAGTATTAAATGCAGAAAAATAAAAACAAATACAGAATATTGATATATAATTCATATCGTTTTCTATTTAGTGAAAACGATTAACAAGTACTTAAAATTGTTTTGAGAAGTTTTAAAGTAAAAGAAAATTATGTTTTAAATTCTTGTTTTGAAATATATAATTTAGAAATAAATTCTTTTTTATTTGAAAGCAGAATAATCTCACGCAAAATATAGAAGCCATTAGCTGTTAATGGAGTTTCATGAGGAATATCTAATGAATTATTTGAATATCTTTCATGTCTTTAATTAACTAATCTACTTTTAGGTATTGTGTTGGGTAGAAAATATTTTTTCTTTCTTCTTAATTCTTATACATTTCTGTCTGATGTGAATTACTTTCGCTAGTCAATTTATAAAAATAGTAGATTCCCACTGCAGCTTTTATGTAATGTAGATTATTTTTCCAGTCGTTTTAAAAACCCGCAATATAAATGGAAAGCAAGATAAAGAAAGCTTGAAAGCTTAAATGAAACCAATCGAAAGAATTCAATCAGGTTAGTACGTCTGATTTTGAAATGCTACTTATTTTTAAAATAAAAGAAAAATGTGAAAAAAGTGTAAAAAAAAAGCCGAGAGCGAGATCTTTGCATGCAGCATTACACTTGTAGAAGATTTTTCTTCCTGTTGTTTATTTCTTTCTAATTTTTTTTTTTTTTTTACCTTTTTTTTCCATTTGAAAACAAAAATAAAAACTGTGAAAACTGCCGCTCTGGGATGAAGAAAAGAGACAAAAAGGGAAGAAAACGGATTTGGGAAGTACAGAAAAAAAGTTGATGTTAAAACGGACGTGTTGCTAAAAGAAAATAAGAAAAAAATACTTTTGGGCTTAGGGTATATTTCTTTCAACCGCACCTACACAGTGTGTACAAAGTATTCATTTTTTTTTTCTCTCTCTCTCGACTTCATACTTATTAACAGTGACTTAAATGGGATGAAAAAATATTTAATATTAGCTGATTACTTTTAAGGAAAATGTCTCGTATGTGGCAGTTTCTTATCAAAAAAGGTGCGTGGACTATATTATGGAATTTAAGCAAGTCGTAATGAAAAATAGGAAAGTTCCTTAAGGTAGGGAAAAAATACGCTATGAATGTCATTGAAGTCCTGCAGATGTATCTTTTGAATAGAAAATCATTTTTCTAGAAAGTAGATAGATGGTAATAAGCCTCGAGTTAAGAAAAACATGTTATTCTCTAAATAAAATGTTTTATTCATAATTTTAAGGAACGACTTAAAAGTTCTTTAACATGTGAATGCTTTGAACTGAGAAGCTGTTTCATGCCTCGTCCTAATTCTTTTCTGCATATATATTTTTTTTTTACTTTGACTCATAAATAAAAAAATGCAATAATAATCTAGTAAACTAACATCGAAGATTTTGCAATTTTTGCGGGCTTTGTAGCACAGTTTCTTTCATTTTTAGATTCAGTAAATATGCATGAATATATATTATTCTCCAGATTAAATTGCAGCACTTTAGCGTCTATTTACAGGGGACATTGCTTTGTGTCGCTCTGTCTTACAGAAATTAATTACTTTATTTGCTTTTTATTTTAATTTTTATATTGTCTTTGTAAATTTATTTTTATAGCATAGAGAAATATATTTTTTATTAGTACGGTCTTCTTTTCCTCTTCTGCTTGATCTAATTTTCCTTAATCGTATCCTGTGTTTTTATAAAATACTGTTCAATAAATACCGTTATGTCTTTGGATATGCATGATTTTATTAAAGCTGTACACTCTTGACTGTCTTATTACAGCTCTACAAGCTATACTGTTTTATTAAAGCTATTCATGATTAAGAAGACATCATGTTTACTAATATATAAAAAAATTCTTTATAATCGTAGTTAAATTCAAAATACCAATCAAAGCTCTACATAACATAGATTGTAAATTAAAAGGGTAGAATGGAAAAAAAAGGGATACAAACAAATACAAAAAAATCAAAATTTCGAATAGAGAATTAATTTGCTCTAGAAAATGGTGGATAATTATTATCTTTATGATTTAAATTCTTGTTTCCAACTATATAACTTAGGAATAAATTGGGTCTCATTTGAAAGCAGAATAATCACGTAAAATATATGAAGCCATTAACTGTTAATAGAGTTTCATGAGAAATAACTAATGAAATATTTGAATATCTTTACTTAACGAATCTACTTTTAGATATTCTATTGCGTAAGTAAATAATTATTTTTTCTTCTTAATTCTTATATGCTCCTGTCTATATGAATTACTCTCGTTTGTCAATATATAAAAATAGTAGATTCCACTCTGCAGCTTTTATGTCGTAGAATTTTTTTTTTTTCCAGTCGTTTTCAAAACTCGCAACATAAATGAAAAGCAAGATAAAGAAAGCTTGAAAGCTTAAATGAAACCAATCAAAAGAATTCAATCAGTGGAGTACGTCTGATTTTTGAAATGCTACTTATTTTTAAATAAAAGAAAAATGTGAAAAAAGAGAGAGTGGAAAAAAAGCCGACAGCGAGACCTTTTGCATGCAGCATTACACTTGTAGAAGATTTTTCTTCTTGTTGTTTGTATTTATTTTTTTTTACCCTTTTTTCCTTTTGAAAACAAAAAATAAAAACTGTGAAAAACTGCCGCTCTGGGATGAAGAAAAGAGACAAAAGGGAAGAAAACGGATTTGGGAAGTACAGAAAAAAAGTTGAAGTTAAAACGGTCGTGTTGTTAAAAGAAAAGAAGAAAAAAATAGTTTTGGGCTTAGGGTATATTTCTTTCAACCGCAGGACACAGTGTGTACCCAGTATTCATTTTTTTTTTTCTTCTCTCTCTCTCGACTCCACACTTATTAACAGTGACTTAAATAGAATGAACAAACGTTTAATATTAGCTGACTACTTTTCAAGAAACTGTCTCGTACGTGGCAGTTTCTTACCAAAAGAAGCGTGGATTATATTATGGGATTTCAGCAAGTCGTAATGAAAAATAGGAAAGTTCTTTAAGGTCTGGAAAAAAAATACTTTGTGAATGTCATTGAAGTCCTGCAGATGTATCTTTTGAATAGAAATTTCTTTTTTTGTCTAGAAAGTGGATAGATGTTAGTATGCCTGGAGTTAAGAAACATATGCTATTCGCTAAATAAAATGTTTTATTTATAATTTTAAGGAACGACTTAAAAGTTCTTTAACATGTGAATGCTTTGAAACAGTTTCATGCCCCATCCTAATTTTTCTATATATTTTTTTTACTTTGACTCATAAATAACAAAATGCAAAATTAATCCATTAAAATAACATCGAATATTTTGCTATTTTTTGTTGGCTTTGTCGCACAGCTTCTTGCATTTTTAGTTTCACTAAATATGCATGAATATTTATTATTCTCAGATTAAGCTGCAGTAGTTTTGCATCTATATATATATATATATACCTTGACATCATTATATTATTTTATTTCGCTTTGCCTCACAGAATTTAATCCCCATTATTTTCTTTGGTTTTAATTTTATATTGCCTTAGGAAATTTATTTTTATAGTATGGAGAAATATAATCTATATCAATATGGTCTACTGTTTCTTTTCATCATGAACTATTTGCCCTTCATAGCATTCATCTCATTCCTTGGGCGTTTTTTATAAATATAATCGAATAAATGTCGTTCCACCTTTCGATGTACATTATTTTATTAAAGTTATACATATTATACTATTTTATTAAAGCTATTCATGATCGTGTTTCTTAATATACTTTTTATTATTTGATACGGTCTTGTATTTATTTCTTACGTCTTCATGATATATTTAGAAGTATTTCTCTTGTTCTGCCAACTAGTGAAAATACTAGTTTGTTCAGATTAATAAAGCCTATCTTTCCTGCCTTTGATGTAGTCGTCTTTTTTTCCATACATTGTAATATATAGTAACAAAATTCTTAATAATGATAGTTAAATTGCAGTTAAATTCAAAATAGCAATCGAAAGCACCTGACAAAGGTATATAAACAGAAAGGTAGAAACTAAAAAAATGATGCAGTTCAAATATAAAAAGAAATTAAATGTTGAATAAAGAATTCATTTACTCTAGAAAACGCGTGAATAATTATAGTCTTTATGATTTAAAGTTTTTTTTCAAATATATATTTTAGAAATAAATTGGGTCTCATTTAAAAGCAGAATAATCACGTAAAATATAGACGCCATTAGCTGTTAATAAAGTTTCATGAGAAATAACTAATTGAGATATTTGAATATCTTACCTTTCTTCATTTAACTAATCTACTTTTAGATATTCAGTTGCGTAAGGAAATAATTATTTTTTTCTTAATTCTTATATATTTCGGTCTTATGTGAATTACTCTCGTTAATCAATATTAAAAAATAGTAGATTCCTCTCTGCAGCTTTTATGTAATGTCATTTTTTTCCTGTCGTTTTAAAAACTCGCAACATAAATGGAAAGGAAGATAAAGAAAGCTTAAATGAAATCAATCAAAAGAATTCAATCAGTTGACTATGTCTGATTTTGAAATGCTACTTATTTTAAAGAAAAAATAGAAAAATGCGAAAAAAGAGAGTGGGAGAAAAAGCCGAGAGCGAGACCTTTTGCATGCAGCATTATACTTGTGGAAGATTTTTCTTCTTTTGTTTGTATTTCTTTCTTTTTTTTTACCCTTTTTTCTTTTGAAAAAAAAATAAAAAAAAAAACTGCCCTCTGGGATGAAGAAAAGAGACAAAAGGGAAGAAAACGGATTTGGGAAGTACAGAAAAAAAGTTGATGTTAAAAGGTCGTGTTGCTAAAAGAAAAGAAGAAAAAAATAGTTTTGGGCTTATTTCTTTCAACCGCACGACACAGTGTGTACAGAGTATCCATTTTTTTTTTTTTTCTCTCTCTCTCGACTCCATACTTATTAACAGTGATTTAAATGGGATGAAAAATATTTAATATTAGCTGATTACTTTTAAGGAAATTGTCTCGTATGTGGCAGTTTCTTAAAAAAAGAAACGCTTGGTCTATATTTAATAAGGTAATTTAAGTTCTTTAAGGTAGGGGAAAAAATAGTTTTTCGCAAGTCCTGCAGATGTATTGTTTGAATAGAAACTGCCTTTTTTTATAAGAAAGGAGATAGATGGTAGTAAACCACGAGTTAAGAAAACATGCTATTTGCTAAATAAAATGTTTTATTCATAATTTTAAGGAACGACTTAAAAGTTCTTTAACATGTGAATGCTTTGAACTGGGAAGCAGTTTCATGCCCCATCCTAAGTTTTTTTCTCTATATATATATTTTTTTTACTTTGACTCATAAATAAAAAAATGCAAAATTAATCCTGTAAAATAACATCGAAGATTTTGGTCTTTTTTGTTGGCTTTGTAGCACAGCTTCTTAAATTTTATATTCACTAAATATGCATGAATATTTATTATTCTCCATATTAAACTTCAGAAGTTTTGCTTCTACATATAGTTGACATTAAGACATTATTTCGTGGCGCTGTGTCGCACAGAAATTAATTTGTTTTATTTTCAGTTTTATATTGTTTTCGAAAATTTATTTGTATTAAATAAATAAATATATTTTGTACCAATAAGATCTACTCTTCTTTTCACTATTAACATATATATGCTATACATATTCTATATTTTAAAAATTGAATATTGACTCGGGTGTGAAAATGTGATTGAAAAATATCGAAACTAATATGCAAATAGTGTTTATACAACTATTAATTATCCATAAAACAATTTTTTTTTTATAAGAGCCTTTATTTAAATCAAGCCTAAATAGAATATCTTTTAAAATATTTTTAAAGGATATATATGTTTAAATCTTAGAAGGATTTATTAAGATTTTTATCTTTCAGTTAATATGTTTTTATATTGATTTAGATATAAATACCAGATAAGTAGAATTTTTATCTGTTGAAACTCCAAACAATATTTTCTTTTTATAACTTAGGATATTTAAATGTTTTTTTTTCAATATTTACATATGTTTTACAGTTAGCGTAGACAGCTTGATGTTTATTTAAGTCTGTGTAAAAAGACTCTTTCCAGACAAAAATTTAAATCGGACATTTTCCTAGGGGATGAATTTTGGCTAGACTGGGAAAGATTAGGATTTGAAACTATGGCAGTATAAGCCGTATTAGTAATAAGAGCAAATGGAATCAGTTTTGCGGGGAATAAAGATTGAGTTTTAGAATTTTCAGTTGTTTGGAATTACTTATAAAAAATGTTTGCGTCGTCGTTAAATGTCATGTGGTTTAAATTCTCAATAAGTTTTGCATTGATATATGTTTATTTTATTAAATTATTTTATTCTCTACTTGCTTTGTTTGCTAATCTACATATTTATTAATTTCATCAAGTTTCAAAACATTTCTTCTAATTAGCTTCATGAGATCGAATTTGTATTTAACTGCAAAAATTAGTACTTAAAGAAAGTTTTAGTATTAGTATTATTTTAATTGAGCCAACTTTGAAATTGCTTTGGCGAGTGTGAATACTAAAATCTAAAGAAAATGAAATTCACTAAATCTTGGAAAGAATTAATAGCATGTTTATTATTTAAGACCTCACTATTCCAACCAAAATAATCAACAATATGGTCAAAATGTAAATATCGTCTTTATACTCATTTTTAATTATTTTCCTGCTTTACTATGTATTATTTTATTTAAATTTAGCTATGCTTCATACTTGTAACCATGACTGTTAAGCTCTCTATCAGTTAAAATGATAAGGACGATAAAAATATTATGAAAAAACTGAATTAAAGAATTTTTATATCTTGAGTTATATGAATACAATACGATATACAATAGGTAAATAATAGACTATATTACTAAAATAAATTTAACAAGATAGATAAAATAAAAAATTGGTTGCAAACATGGTGAGGCATAGTATACAGAAACACTCATCTAAGGAACTGGCGTGTTTGAGACCATAAACGAAATGTGTGCACGAGATCAAACTAAGGGAATTCTACTAAACGACGTAAGGAAATTTAGTTTTTGTACCAAATTGGCGGGCGCCAAATGGTGATAATTAATTAAACTTGGTCCGTTACCTACGGGCTTAATTTTTATGGTAGCCTTATTTCTTTTAACGACCTGTTCAACCCCAATTTCATCTTTTTATGATATTCACATATGGTCTTTTATCTTACATTGGTCTTGTAGTAAGAAGTGATTTTTTTTTATGAAATTTTTTTCATTGTTGTATTGTGATATTTTCAGTATTCTCATAGTATTTTTTCATCATTAAAAATAAAGTTTTTTTTTTTAATATTTAATTGTTTTTATTTAATTTTTTAAATCCTTACACATCTGAAAGATATTTATTTTTAATTTTAGTTATTATTATTAATGACCTACATTCTACAAAAACATGCATTTTTTTGTGTGCATTTAATAACTAGAATACATTCGGATCCTTTTAATTTTGTTATTTCACGCTCCCGATCTTTGTATTATATCACAAGAAAAATTCTAAACTTTTCATTGAAGTACAGTAATTTTTAAAAGATTTATGATTCTAATCATATTTGAAATTTTCCTTGATGTCAATTTAACTCTTTCTAATTTTTTTTTTTTTTTGGAAAAAAAATTACAACTTCAAATTCTTTTGTAAATGCAAATCAAATGTCAATATGTCGTCTGAAATAGTTCGTAGTAATTTGCATGATATTACAAAATAAAGCATTGAAATTATGAATTCAGAAGAGAAATTGGAAGCATTGGAAAAGTTCTGAAACCTATTGCAAAAAAAAAAAAAAAAAAAAACAGATGAAAAAAATAGTTTCTGCTTACAAAGATTTAATTGGATTGTCTATTGAGAAATGGAAGTACGCTATTTTGTAAATATTGCTTCATGTCTTCTTTAGCCGAAGTAGGAAAAAGTGGTTCTCAAACCACTGGATATTGGTTAGAGGATATGACAGTTGAAAACATTCATTAGAATATGTTTCTTTGTAATGGGAAATTAAATATATTGCTCAAATATATATAAAAAAATATATTGCTCAAATATATAAAAAAAAAAAAATATATTGCTCAATTTATTATTGGCGCGTCTCAAGTTACCGAAAATGGAAGGAAAATTAGTATTTCAACAATTAAGAAAAGATAGATCGAAGGTATATTCAAGAATAGAAGAATTCAAGATAGATCGTCAAGGTATTAATATCAGAATTTTCAACAGAAAATTTACCGACTGCAAATGATGGGAATATTCATGCTTTATTAAGATAAAAGATCAATGCTGATGATGAAGTTTTAATAAATTTATAGAGTTTATTCTATTGATTTTACGTTATATTTTGCCATTGGATGGCACTTTAACAATTTTGATTGTGAAATAGCCGCTATTTATGTGGCCGTAGACAAAAAAATAGAAAAAGAAAATATCGTCTCTTTTGTTGATTCTAGGATGGCAATTATGACCTTGACAACTCCCAATCACTGTGAAGGTGAGATTTCTAGAAACTGAATTGTAAAGTTAGATAGGCTGTTGATCACCGGTAAATTCAATGCTCTGCAGTGGATTCCAAGCCATTGCGGAACATAAGAAAATCAGCAGGCTGATATGTTGGCCAAAAATGGATCATAAATGATGCAACCTGATCCACCTTTTCCTTTGTGTCATATAAGGCGATATATATATTTCTCTATTAAATTCAATCGCTTCAAATTGTATAAAAGAAGGCTTCTGAGAAAAGTGGGATTTCCTATTGAATAAGTAAACAAGAATTCTCAGTTCTTTGCCTAGAGCGGTTGGCGTGGCCTATTTTAGACTTTTCACGGGTCGTGACTACTTACAGAGTCACCTGTATAGGACTGGCTGTTATAGATATCTGCCCACTTTGCGACTGTAGCGTGCCAATGACTAGAGAGCACTTCATCATGTGCCCTATTGTTCTTAACTGTATCCTTTTTCTGTTACACTCTCAATTTGGGTTTAGTGATTGTTTTTGTCGTCCTTTACTGTATTAGGCGGCTGGTCGATTAATGGTCGAGAGATCGGAGACAGGCATAGGATAAAAAATGTTTTAATAAATCATTTTCAACAATCTGCCTAAATGTTCCTTATTTTGAAATATTCAAACCAAATAATATATGCTTATAATAAACTATTTCTACGGCAGATAGTACAGGGGCCGTCAATTACTGAGATTTTTTTCATATTAGATGATGAAACCTATGATATATTCGCAACTGAAATTTTTTTTTTATTTATTCGTTGGTTCTATAAATAATAAAGAAAATAAAATAAAACATAATAACTATTTTTATAGTCCGTGCCTGCTTCAAATACGACCGGAAAAACTTTGGCGAATAAGACCATTTAATGTCTTAAAAATTGCGAAATAGATTTATCATTTTATATAGATAAGGTTATCAGTAGTAAAATACTCAATGAAGTACAAGAAATAATTTCAAAATTATATCCGCTGGCTCCATGTTGATTGCTCATCCCACAGTAATAATTTGGTAATAAGATATGACATGAAAATAATTGATTTTGAAAAGGAATTGAGTAAAATTGATAAAATTGATAATTATTTTTCGAAAAGGCAAAGCTTATCGACTGCAAAAATTGGATATGCCTTGGAATTCGATAGGGAAAAAATTACGACAGCTATCTTATGGATGAATAGAAAAACACGAATCAGTGACAATAATGCTGGAACAATTCAGTCTCACAGTTCACAGCTAGAATAAATAGTGTCTTGTAAAGATAGAGATACGTTGTATACCACTGAAATGTTATTGCCTTCCTTGATTCAAAAGCATTTTTAATAGCGTTGCATGTATTATATAAATTATGCGCGTATACATTAAATTTATAAATTGTTATAAAACCCTTATAACGAATATTGCACTGCATTAAATTTTATTGATGAAATTAACTCTATTAACAAAGATTTAGAAATTAATTAATTATTTTTTTTACTTATATTAGTGATTTTTCCGAATATTATACTAACAGTTAAATAATTTTAAACCAATTGTTAAACCAATTTAAAGTGTAAGTAAGCTAATTAACTTAAGTAAGTGAATTTAATAATCATAAAACTTATATTACAAAAAATTTGATACCCCTTTTTTTCCAAGTCACAATACAATCTCAGAAACTAAATTACATGACTTTTTAGATTTGTGTAAATTTTATAATGGTTTCAATTAAAATCTTCATTTTAAGAAATGAAAAATTGCGGTTACCTAAATTCTCGAAACTACAACATCTCAAAACACATTTGAAGCATTAGGCGAATATAACAAGAATCTATATAATGATGTATATTTTTATTAAAACTATTTGCCACACTGCTAGTATCATTATCGTGAATAAAATATATTTTTACAACATTACGAAGGCTGAAAACCTATTTGAGATGTACGATAAGGTAAGAACATCTAAATGGTCTAGCTTTATTAAATATTCATTGCAATATTGAGGTTAACATAAACAATGTAATCGATGAGAAAAATAAAAGAAGGTTGAATTGAAATTTACAATTTTATGTAATTTTTGGTAATTAAATTTTAATTTTTTGTGCAGAACTTGTTAGTTTTAACATTGTTCTTTTTTTTATGCATTTGAACCAAAATTAGTACAATATAAGAATTATTAATAAATATTAAAATAAGAATTTCGATTTCAAATTCATTTCATATTAATTATAGATTAATGTGAACTATCGAGCTTTTTAAAGCTGATTTTGTTGAGCCTCTTTCTAGAAAAATACTTGGTGTGGAATTTACAAATATAAAAATATTTACCTAGATTGTGAAATATTTCAGTCTAATTCTATTCATTAGAATTTAATGACATTTGGCGAAAAAAGACACGAAACAGTGCTCGTCAAATATAACAAAAAAAAAGTTTATTTTCTGTCTTTATGGTGCACATGTAAATATACTAAAAAAACACAATATCTGCTTCAATAAATGCGATCACTTCTCACCTCTTACAGGCACGACAGCAATGAGTGATGTTCAAAATATTGGTGTTTTAAAATTTCGTTGACAATAAATCCCATTGCTGTGGTAAGGCATTCAAAAGATTCTGAAGGAAGATTGCAGGAAGTGGGTTTAGTACAAAAATACGTCTTCCTAAAGTGTTCCAGATATTGTCTACTTGGTTTAAGTCCGGAGAGAGTATTGTCAAACCTGAACGTACCGTGGTCACTTTAAGTTTTCTCTACATGTGTGGTCTAGCTTTACTGTCTTGTTTGATGAAAAAGTAATCAACTGATCCTCGTAAAAATGAATAATTGGATCAATATTGTCGTCTCAATAAAAATGGGTAATAATGGTTCCTCATGTAATCAACGTACAGATCAGTGCGACCATCCAAAATTATGCCTGACCATACGCATAAAATCTGTATGTGTATGGTAAGTTTACCATACTAACCAAATATGTCTTTTTTATGGATATGACGTAGATGGCTGGTAATAGACTCCTACTAGAACAGATATCTTTTTGGGTTATAAAATCCGGATTTATTAATAAAAATTCGAGATCTCCATTGACTTGTTTCCCCGAATGACATGCAGACGTACCCAATTAAGGCATTCATTTCAGTGTATGAGGTGTTCACACTTTGCTATATGTTTTGTTGATAATTCTTCTTCGTGACACCTTGTGTGCACAAATAATCTGGATATCGATTCTATTGCTATAAGAACACATTTAAGAGGGATTCAGAAAGCTCTCCTGTGCCTTCTTAAAAGTTAATTGATAATATAGATAATCTGTGGCCCTTGTAACTCTATGTTGTCAACGGTTAAAGATGGTACTTTTATAGAAATGAATTCTACAAAAAAATTTCAGAAGAATTCACATTCAATTACCTTGGTACGTGGGATTAACTACGGTGGACTTCTGTTTGCCCAATGGCTTCCCCTCTTAATTTTTCTGATGAATAATATCAAGTAGGCGTATCTAAAACATTATTACTTTTTACTACTCGATCTCTAGTTACGGAAAAGGCTGAAACTTTTGAAGTTTGTTGTCTACCACATGAATGAATGGCCACATTTGTTCAATGAAATTAAAGCAGCTCATATACTCATCTGGATATCATATTCTGGTGAAGTATTGCTTCTTATGAATATTTTTCTTTTTTGACTTTCTAATCGAAATTTCTTTGAAATTTTTTTTATTTTGAAAACCAGCATATTTTAAATAAATAAAAATAAATAAAATACTAAAAATTAAACCAGTTTCTGTAATTGATTCTTATACAAACTTCGGTTCCTGTATTTTAACCGTTCTACTATGAATTAAGGGCCTTTTTGTAGAAATTACTCGGTCTTTTCCTAAAAGCTTATTTTATTATTATTAATAATTTTTTTATTATTGTAAACAATTATTTTTAAATAATAACTATTTTTTTAATTTGCAGCTTGTAGTGTAAATATTGAAGATTTTAAATTTTACATTTTAAATGAAGTAACATAATACATAATATTAATACGTTTTTTTTTTTTTCATATGATTCATAATATTCTAATAATTATTTGGAGAAACTTAAATTCTTAATTTTTTATTAAGAAGCAATAAAAAAAAAAAGAAAGAAATTTTGTTAATCGAGTAAAGAAGATCTAAATGTCATATTGTTATAACCGAGTAAAACTGATTGCATATAGATCCCCAAACTCATGAAAAAAGGAGTTTAATCTCCAAGAGCTGTCAATATCTTTCAAAGCATGCAAATTTAAAAATAACAAAGACAATTCAGGTTTAAAAAAATGAAAAACAAAGCGCTGCTTTCATCCAAAAAGCATAGTTATCTGTCAAGAAGAAAATAAAAAAAGACATTGTTAAAACACCACTACCACTGTAAATACTGTTTCAGAAGACATTTCTGTCATTAAAAGTTTTTTTTATTTATTTTTTACATTTCAAATGAATCTTCTCTAATCATATGAGATTGAAATATTATTTTCTCTTCCTTTTATTGTTTTTGTTTGTTTGCTTTATATGTTGAATAATAAACCATTCAGTTTAATAAAGCATGAGTGAAGAATGAAAAGATTTGAGAAAACTGAACAATTTTCTTCTTTGATTTTAAGAACTCACGAAAGAGGATTTTTTTTTATTTAGGTTTGTCTTATGTAAATATAAGTCGAGATTTCTTTTATTCCAAATATACAAACCGTAATATTTTTTTTTTTCTTTTCTTGTACAAATAAGAGTTAATCAGTATTATTAATTTTGTTACAAGGAATGTTGAATTAAAAATATTAACTCAATAAGGAGAATCATTTAATAAATTCATTTAATTCAATTAATAAGTAATAAATGAGATTGGTTGTCGAAAAAAGCTACTCCCGCATTTTTATGATTAAAAATAATAAACAAAATTTAAGTGTCTTTAAGGTCTGATAAATAGGCCAAAGTATGTTAGGTTGCATCGTATTGTGAAGACTATTACTACTTTTGTTAAGTTTGTAATTGATGTTTTTTTAATTCTTTACTGAGTTAGATTTCCAAAGTTATAGATTTGTCATTATATTACGCCAGTTATATGCCTTTACATTATAAGCATACCTTCTCGTGGTGCACTCCAAGCAAAGTCTGATACAGCAAAATGATATACAAATACGGCCTTCAGTCCGGCTCTTAGTGGGAGTTTCTTAGAGTTCTGCATTGAAACGCAGATGGATTGTCCCAAAACAAGAGAAAGGATAATTTAAAAGACCCTTATTTGCTCCTTCTTTAAGGATATTGCTGCTAAAAAGAGTCACAAACCTGGTACGATCCTATTCATGATATACCTCAATGGCCTAGAAAAAAATTGGTGGCATTGCTACGGTTTTTCTGTGGTGACGATTGTCACTGTCAGCAACTTCACAGAATTGAAATGACTCTTGAAACCTTTCTATCTCCTGAGTGATAACCAGGAAAAAATAGGATATGTCTCACCTTATTTCCTGTTTAGCACTGCCTTCTGTTTCTTTATGGAAGCGTTATTGGATTGTCAGACTTAAGTTGATGGATTAATTGATGTCATTTGTTTGAATTTATTATTATTATTTTTTTCAATCTGTTGTCATGTAAAATTGCAATTAGAAATAAAAAATAAAAATAAAAACAGAAAAAAAAAAAAAACATTATGTGCAAACATTAGCAAAAACAAAAATATTGACATGACTTATCATAGATTAAGAATAACCGTTGATTAGAAATATAGCTAATATGTATTGGAAATATTTCTTTATAAATGTTTAATTTTTAAATAGTGTGTTTTATTCGATAAATATTTTAACTTAAATATATGTGAAGATCCTCTTTTGATTACATTACATAACCGACTCTCCAAAATGCAATGACTTTAACTGATTTGCAAATACAAGAGAAGACGTGTAAAGTTATTAGTATACAACTCTCTTTTACTCACAAATAATATTCATAAATTATGATTATACAATTCTAACTTCTATACAATGCTTATACTTTAACGAATTATTCAGCAGGCTTATTATCATAGGTTTCCATTTTAATGACAAACACAGCAACATAACAATGCCTGAGGGCTTTTCAGTTTAAATTTAATTAATCAATGACGAAATATGATACATAAATTAATGACTGGAGTTGTTCAACGATATCATAATATTAATGCATAAACATATTTTATTTTTTTAAATAATAATATTTACATAAGCTTTAGAATGCGTTGTTATAAAGTAAAATTCTAATTCTGTACTTTTATGCGACTTTTATTCTGTATTTTTTACTAATTTTTTTTATTCTGTATTTTACCTTAAAAAACTAATTTTAAGAAAATTATTTGTATTTTCCGTTGCTTGTATTTTTAATGGTGTAATTTTTTTCAATTAATAAAACTTTCATAATAAAAACAAGTAATATAAAAAAAAATATTTTAAAGTCAATTCCTACTTTTTTCACTATTTTGCAGAAAGTCCTTTATAAATAATTTTCATACATTTTTTTAAGTTTATCTGGCGCCATCTATTGATAGATATATGCAATTTAAATCTAAAATAAGCAAAAATTAGTTAATTAAATTTAATTAAGGAATTAATAATTGAGAAAACTGTATTAACATCAGGTGTCATCCACTACAAGTTTAAAAAATATAAACTCCTGTTTGTGAAAATTGCAACACCATGAAGGAATCGTCATAATTGAATGAAATTTAATACACAGTTGAGTGGTAGTGGTACAAATAAATGATTAAATGTTCAAAGCAAACAAACAATAACAAGATATCGGAATCAGTATTTTGTAGCCACCACGCCCCGCAATAAGTGCTGCTACACGACTTGGCATGGAGTCAAACAAATTTTTAATGTCTGCCTGAGGAAGAGCATTCCATACGCACCCAAATTTGTATACGCACCCAAAGTTCGTCTGCAGAAGCAACAGGACGAGGATGACGAGTGAGACGCCGACCAACTAAATCCCACACATGTTCAATCGGCGACATATCCGGGGAATACGCAGGCCAAAGAAGAAGCTGTACCTGCCACGTTGCAAAGAAGGATTGAACAGTCCTAGCGATATGAGGGCTGGCATTGTCCTGTTGAAATACAGCGCCTGGCAAGCTTTGAAGGAAGGAACAGCTTGGGGCTGTAGAACTTCACTGATGTACCGGTTGCTGTTCAGATTGCCCACAATTCTTAGCAATTGAGATCGTCCATGATATGCTATGGCACCCCAGACCATAACTCCGGGTGTTCGTCCACTGTGGCGTTCGATAATGCAATTCGGAAGGTGGCGTTCACCGGCATAGCGTCTGACACAAATGCGGCCATCATCAGATTAAAGCGGGATTCGTCAGAAAACACGACATGCTGCCAATCAGCACGCCAGTCTCTATGCTGAGCTGCCCTTTGTAGCCGCAGGCGGCGATGGTTTAGCGTGAGAGGGATCCTGTATAAAGGAGTCCTTGTGCGCAGTCCACGCTGCAGCAGACGTCTACGAATTGATGAAGCACCCAATGAAACACCTGTAGCTATTGACCACTGTGCTGCCAATTGTCTAGAGGAAGCTGTACGGTCCGTCAGCGCCATGCGGACCAGGTGTCTATCATCGCGAGCTGACGTCACATTTCGGGGTCCACTCCCGGATTTGCGAGTTGTCCGACACTCGTCCGTCCACTGCTTCCAAACACGCATCCCTGTGCTGCTGTTACGCTGCACACGAGCGGCTACTGCACGATAAGACAATCCATTTTCACGAAGGCCGATGATTCTCCCCCATTCAAACTCTGTAAGTTGTTCAAATCTCGCTCACTTTCGTCGAAGAATCATAAGTAACGATTGAGTTAACGTTTACCACTAGCCGATAACCACCGGTAACCATGCACGTCTCGCTACAGCCGTCTATTTATTCGGATCCATCCGCCGTTCACAGGGCGCTGCTTAGCATACGCATGCGCTTAAAATTCTAATCATTTGCATATCATGCGCTAATTTGCATTTCCTGAAAATTTCAGCTCACTCGCGTAAGTCCTTCATGGTGTTGCAATTTTCACAAACATGAGTTTATTTGAACTTGAATGGAGGAATAAAAAGTATTTTATTAACGATTCAAAATTTGAACAAGATATATATAGGGAGAGTGTGTGCTAATAGAATGAATTGAAAAAAATAAAACGTCTGGAATTTTTTAATTTTTTTTAAATATTCTATTCAGCATACAGGATTATTTTCTACAAATGTATTGAAGTACTAATAGATACGAAAGTAAATTGCACTTATTAATTGATTTTCTTTGAATTAATTGAAAATCACTTAATGATTTAACATCAATTATTTCCCTATACAATAAATAATTCATAAGGCAAAAATAAAATTCGGTTTCTTGAAATACCATTAAAAACGATAATTTTAATGATTCTTTAAGCGTGCATGCTTTTTTGTGGTTACTTTATTTTCAATTATAGTATATTTTGAAACATTGTTAAACTAATGATCTTGGCTAAATGCTTAGCAAGTCATTGTAATAATTTTATGCTTTATGAATAAGAAATTAAAAAAAGAGAACTAATAAAAGACTGCTATTTTTAAATGAAGGATGAAGAAAGAGAGAATGAAAGAAATGAAATAAATTCATATATTCATTTTAAACTCTTTGTCCATCATTGATTGAAAAAAAGCGGAAATGATGCTTTATAAATGAATTATCAAGAGTAACTTAATATTCCGTGTCAAATATAAGAAAAAACAATTAGTTAAATAGATTAATGCAATTAACTTAATCATAAAATTTGTGGTGAATAACTGAAATACAAATAAGTGGAACTAAGCAAAGCTAAATAAACAGGGCGACACAAATTAGTCCAACTATTTCTTAACTGAATAATTTGTGAAACATTAATTCTAGGTTCTATAATTTGTAGTATTATATTATTAATTTTCAGATAGATGGCGCTATATTATACGTCTAGACTATAGACTATAACTTAACTATACATCAAGACGAGATGTAGTTCACGGTTATTCATCATTTTTACTGTGTTCCAGTAACGATGTCATATAACGGCGCTGAAAATGTGAAATATTGTCTGGTACTCTTGAAAGTCATTCCTCTGTGCAATTGCAAACATGTCAGGTATATCATGTATTGAAATCACGAATTAGCACTGGACTTGGTTTGATCTGCATGAACATAATCTCAAACACATGGTAAGAAATGTTTTACTAATAGAAACTTAGCAAAAGGTAACCGCATTTAATGTTTGTGGAAGAGATGAAATTTGTAACATTATATGATAACCATGTATACTCTGAAGATTCGATTTATACCTGCACATAATAAGCTAATCTTTTTGACCAACAAATTTACAAAAATTTGCATACTAAAAATTAAATAAATCTGAAAAACATCAATCAATTGTTTATTAAAGCATCAAGTTTTTGAACATGTAAAGTATTAGGGAAATACAATTATTTCCAAAAATGTTTCTCAAATTATTCTTGTTTCTTGTTGTTTATTGACTCAATTGGACTCAATTGTAATGTTTATTAACTCATTGCTATATCAAGACATTTCGAAGATCTTAACAAAGTTACGGAGGGCGGATTAAGTCCAGCCATATATCTTCCTAGAACATCTCAAACCTAGTCAGAAGGATTCAAATTTGGAGAACGAGTGATCTAACCCATACACACAAATGTCTTCTCATGTAGGTAATTCACAACGAAACCAAGGTGTGTGAAGACTATCATTATTGTCATCGTGCAAGACGACGGAGTCAGAACTGCATATGCTTACGGACGTACAATTAAATCAAGAATATCGTCTTTACATAATTCAAAAGTAAAAGTGTCTTTTAACATGTTTGTGGGAACATCCAAAAAGAAACATGTCCACATATGCATGTTAGACACATCAAATATATGTCTTTCATGGTTTTGATTGAGATAAGGAAAGGTTTCGAGCTCTCGTCAGACCAACAATCTTCTTGACACATTTTGCAGTCAAAATTTAGTCTCATTAATACAGAGTGCAGCATCTACTTATATTGACCAGTTGTAGTATGAACTTGCTAAATAAATTATTCAGTTCAATATGGGGAAGATGCACATGCAATGTTAAAAGTCATGCATGCAACCTCTTTTTTGTGAAATATTTTGTGCATAGTTGATCCTTACACCATTTTTCTTGTGGCTGTTAAAGAGATCTAATGCTGGATTTGAGTTTCCGTGCTTCCTTGCAGTTAGCTGTAATTAGCGGTCGTTCTAGACACACTTGTAGCTCAAAGTTCGTCCTTGATTATACCATCTGTAATCTTATTCTGTGCTTATATATGTACTACACCGCCTGCAAACTGCAGAATAATTCATATTCAACTACACTGAAGTGACAAAAGTCATGGGATACCTCTTAATATCCTGTCGGCCCTCCTTTCGTCCGGCGAAGTGCAGCAACTCGACGTGGCATGGACTCAACAAGTCGTTGGAAGTCTTCTGCAGGAATATTGAGCCATGCTGTCTCGATAGACGTCCATAATTGTGAAAGTGTTGATGGTGCAGGATTTTGGGCACGAACAGACCTCTCGATGATGTCCCATAAATGCTCGATGGGATTCATGTCGGGCGATCTAGGTGGCCAGATCATTCGTTGGAATTGTCCAGAATGTTCTTCAAACCAATCGCGAACAATTGTGGCCCGGTGACATGGCGCATTGTCATCCATAAAAATCCCATCGTTGTTTGGCTACATGAAGTCCATGAATGGCTGCAAGTGATCTCTAAGTAGCTGAACATAAGCATTTCCAGTCAATGTTCGGTCCAGTCGCACCAGAGGACCAAGTCCATTCCATGAAAAACAGTCCACACCATTACGGAGCCACCACCAGCTTGAACAGTGCCTTGCTGCGCCACACTCGAACCCTACCATCAGCTCTTACCAACTGAAATCGTGACTCATCGCACCAGGCCACGGTTTTCCATTCATCTAGGGACCAACCGATATGCTCACGTGCCCACGAGAGTCGCTGCAAGCGATGTCGTTCTGTCAGTAAAAGCACTCGAGTCGGTCTTCTGCTGGAATAGCCCAAGAAAGCCAAATTTCTCCGCACAGTTCTAACAGACAAGTCCTTTGTACGTTCCACATTGATTTCTGCGGTTATTTGACGCAGTGTTGCTTGTCTGTTAGAATTTACGACTCTTTGCAGACGTCGCCGGTCTCGGTCGTTAAGTGCAGGCGGTCGACCACTGCGCTGTCCATGGTGGGATGTTATGCCTGAAATGTCATACTCTCGGCACACTCTTGACACAGTGGATCTGGGAATGTTGAATTCCCTAACGATTTCCGAAATGGCATGACCCATGCGTCTAGCTCCAACTAACATTCCGCGTTCAAAGTCTGTTAATTCCCGTCGTGCGGTCATCATCACGTCAAAACCTCTTCACATGAATAACTTGAACAGAAATGAAAGCTCTGCGAAAGCACTGCGCATTTATACCTGTTCTGCGCGATGCTACTGCCATCTGAAAATTTGCATATTGCTATCCCATGACTTTTGTCACTTCAGTGTATCTTGCTGTATAAAATTAACTTGTCTTTTTCTATTCGCCTAATGTCTTGCCATCGTATATATCTTCAAGCAAATTATGTCAAGTACTCATGTGAAAACCAGTGATGTTTCGAAGTTACACTACGCAGTTCCTACTAAAAGAGTTTGTGTTGACAATTTTAAATCTTATTTAACAGTACGTATTCAAATCAAATCCAACGAAACCAATGAACAAAAGTAATTCCAAAAATTTTTATATCATATTCTGATGCAATATTATATTTACATCTGCTGCTTATTTTTTTTATTTGCTGTTATTTTTTTAAAATTAATGTATGTAAATAATAGACCTCAAAACTTTTTAACTAACAAAATAAACTTTTAAATTAACAATTATGCTATCAATAAAAGACTGAAATGTTCTACTTTTTTCCGTTTCTTCTATGTTTATTTTTTAACCAATTAAATTTTCATCTTTTTATGATAAATATATATGTAACAATTGCAGCGATTCTGTAAGTACATGTAACATATATTTGTATATATCGATAAACATATTTGTAACAATTGAAGCGATTCTATAATAGCTGTAACAGTGTCATGATAAATGTTTACCCCAAATAACTAATATTATCATAAACATAAAATAGTATTATTACATTTTTTATAAAAACTAATTTAATTACAATCTGAAATGAAAGATACTTGAAATTGTTCGAAATAAAGTGTGACTTTATTGCGTTTTCTGAACTATCGTCAAACATACATTTTTAATTAATTCGAAAGGACAAACAATTGAAGAATGCATTAAGCAGATAATGGATTAAGGATCTTTTTAAACAAATGATATTTATTAATAAAAATAAAATACAAATACAAATGTTTATAAGTTACTCTAAATATCTTTTATAATAAATAGATAGTACTGCGCAGTTAATCCTTCAGAGGCAATTATTTTCTTTTAAATTTTAATTATTTGTAATTATTTTTTGATACTTTGTAGAAATATTTTATAAAATCCATTAACAATGGAATAAGTAGCATATCAGCACTGGTTTTATCTTATTTTATTATTAACATTTCTTTGTAAACATTGTCATGTATTGTAAACAAGTTTCCTCTCTAAAAACTGGTGCTCGAAAATTTTCCTCTATGTTTTGTTGAAATTTGTGATAAAAAATTTAAAAAATACTGAATCAATGTGGCCTGAATATATGAAATATTTTTATTCATAATCTACGCATACCCAAATCATTACGGAACATTTAGGCATTGTATTTTGTATATTCATTTTTTTTTTCCTATTTTTTTTTATCTTGCTATCGATATGAAATAAATAAAACTCGATCACACTAAAAGACCTTACCTTAAAAATATTTACCTTTCTATTTAATATACTCTTTTTTAGGAGAGATAAATATTTATTGTTTACTTTGGGGTAAATTCAGCTATGAGATTAGATATTTGATTTAAATGCAAAAAATTTCTAAAGCAAGTGGAAAACCATTTATTTAAAGTACTTGAATTGCAATAATGGAATTTAAAGATAGCTTATAATGTAAACAATTTGTACAGCGAAAATTTTATTTTTATATTAAAATAAAAAAGTAACAGAAGAGAAAATGAAAGTTTTCAGTTTCTTACTGAAGCTAACAAAATTTAATGTTTTGAATAGAAATAGTTTTCATGTGGTAACCCGCAGCCTATGCTAATTGCATGGTTGCATTTATAGTTGACAAGACAAGTGACATTAAAGTGAGTAAGAGTCTTGTTGAGAACTCTAAAATTTATTCCAAGTTAAAACCTACACTAATTAGGGATCTCTACATACTAAATATCTGTTACGCAGAAAGTATAATAGGGACTATTGATATCTAGATGAAGGAGGTTTAAACAGTTAAAAACATTTATTACTGGTAAAATTGTTTGCAAATAGCATAGATACATAGTGAATATCTATGTAATACCTTTTAGACCAGGGGTCTCCAAACCTTTTCGATCGCGGGCAAAAATTGTAAAAATAAGGTTGGAGGGCCAAGAAAAATTTTGCTAACATTTTAAAAACAATATACAAGTATTACAATTTAAATATGCTAATGAGATGAATGAAATCGAGATTTCATTTTTAAAAGTTCCTTATAGTGAGGTTCGAAGTGACTGATTCTAAGGAACGAGGCTAAATGCTCATCTGTCAGCCTACTTCTGAAATTATTCTTTCTAAGGTTCATAGTTGAAAACACTTGTTTACATACATACGATAAAGCAAACACAGCACTGATTTTCTGGCCGTGAGATATTGAATTTGGGAAACCTACTTTCGATATTGATTTGTAAAACTCTAACTTTGGCATATTTAGAAGCAACTACTTGAGATGATTGTTAGAATGCAACTTAATTAATTCATCCTGCCAATCTGACCTCACTACTTCACAATTTTCGTTGAAAGGCATGGTAAAAATATCCAAATAGAGAATGTAAAAGATCAGCAGTTCTTTGGAAAAAAGGAAAAAAAAAATAATGTTTAATCAAAGTAGAAAAGGAGATGGATATATAATGTATAAATATATACTTTTTTAATTTGCCTCGGACTGTCAAGTTAAAATTCTATCCGGCCTAGGCTTTTGGCCCGCGGGCCGTAGTTTGGAGACCCCTGTTTTAGACTGTTCTATGGGAGTTGGGAGGGCATCCCTCTATATATCAGTGTAATTTATAATTTTCCCTGAAACACTTTCCATGAAACTTTGATTTTGCCCAACCATCTCCTGTTTCTTATAAATGAGATATTATTTTTATAACATATTACGAGAATACGATAGTTGATGTAAAAAAATATTACTAAGCATCAAACATTTGTGATAATTTATATGCATAAAAATCTCAAGAGTTAGTCGTTGTATATAATATTTTAAAATTTATATTTTTAGTTGTTATTTCTTATTGTAGAAGACTATGTAAATCAACCATATAGAGTACCATATAAAGTATAGAGTATAAAGTACCATTTGGGACATAATAGAGTGCCAATGTAGAGTAGTGATAATTTATATGCTTTAACAAAATGTATTAAATATATTTAGAATTTGATTACATAATATAATATAAAAAAGGGCTATGTCCTAGAGAATAAATGTTTTTAATTTAAGCAGAAATTATATTAATTATATAAATTTAATATGTTGAATCGAAATAATATTTTTTTTCTGATTACTCTAAGTAATTGCTTTAGTAAACTACCATGTATTTGAAACAATACGCATTTATAATCTAATAATGATGAAGCATTTCAAAATGAGGATTTTATGAAATATTTTTCTTTTGAAATTTTTCTTTTCAAAATATTTTTTTTTTTTTTTGATTTTATAAAAATGCCTCCTTAATATTTTTTTTATCAAAGGAATATTCATTTGTATAAATACTCGTAATTAGTTAAAATATTTTAATGCATTTTCTGACATATTCATTGATCCTAATTAAATAACACTGTGCTCCAATTATTTCATGTCTTGTCATATAACCAATTTTAATTAAAATAATTCGTTAACAGACTGACATATAAAATGAAAATTCTTTATTAAAATATATTCGTGTTGTTCCTTTATTAGACTGCATATAGTTTTAATTTGCTGTAAATCAATAATTGAAGATTTTTTTTTAATGATTGAGATGATGCAAAACAAAATAAATAATTTCGATAAAAGTATTATTTACACGCGTAAGTTAATATTAGATAATATATGATTACTATTAATTGCAATGAGAGCTTCATATGACATTTAATGAGCATTGAAAGGACATTTAAAGCTAGACAGCATTTAATGATGTAAAATTACTTTATTAATTTAACAGATGTGATAATAATTACGTTATTATAACTCATTATATTTTCTATTTTCAGTGTGTTATTCCTATGTCAAATACAATTTGATGTTACATGCTCTAGACTAGAATATTGGAAGACTAACAAGAGTTTTCTCATATTCAAATCATATCATCATTTAAATAAATTATTTACTCGTAAATGAGCTTGGAGTAATTTTTATTGCATTATTTGTTTTAACCTAGTTAAAGCTATAATTTATATTTTACTTTATTTTGTAAATAAAAATGCACGAATTTCAAATAGAAACAGTATATAATGCTGTATTGAATTTTGTTTAGTAATACAAGTATACAGTCTTTTATAATATATTATGTAATTAAATTCTAAATATATTTAATTGTAAATGTACTTAATAATAATTTTGTTAAAACACATAAGTTATTACAACGGTTTGTTTATGATAATAGAATAATAATTGAGATGCATATTCGATTTAAAAATAAATCATTTCCTTCTAAAAGATTAAATAAATTATAGTTTTAACTAAGTTAAAACAAATAATGCAATAAAAAATTTTTCAAACACTTTTCAATAATTTATTTAAAAGATTATGTGAATGAGAGAAAACTCATGTTAGTTTTCCTAGATTCCTGGTCTACGACATGGCCTGCAATTTGTATTTGACAGCAAACAGACAAAATATTAGGTGTTCCTCTGAGATTAAAATGAAGAACACCCTACAGATGACATCTGGTACACTTTGAACTCTCTTAGACATTCCCCGCCATACATATTTGCATTTTTTACTGCCTTATACACATGAAATACTCCCTGTGTCCAAAAATAAGACAAATTTTCAATTTAAAATTCCCGGGCCTTATGGAATTTCAATTTTTTTCTTCTTTTTATGTTGCTGGCACTGTCCTTGACATCTGTGTGAAATTTAACGTCAAAATATTCATTTGCGTTTCAGTTAAGTTTGGTTTTTATAAGACGCTAAAACTGATTCCGGATTTTTGATTTTTGAAATGTCTGAATTAATTGAGCAAAGAACTTGCCTTCAATTTTGTTTGCTGAAACGTATAGACTGTTGCAGAAGGCATTCGGTGAGCATTGTTATATCGGAAAGAAATGTTTACAAGTGGCATAAACAGTTCAAAGAAGGCAGAGAGCGCATTGAAGACAAAGAGCCCTCTGGTCGACCATCAACCTCTACCTACGAAGCTCACGTCCAAAAATTAAAGATTTGGAGCATGAAAATCGTCTATTTACAATTAGAGACCTTGCTGATGGTGTTGGAAATTCAAAAGGATCGGTCAATTCCATTTTGAGCCTCAAAAGCATGAATTCTCGATTGGTACCGAAAACACTGAAAGCGCCAGCTCACACTGCATTGATTCTTTGTGACTTTTTCGCCAAAAATGAAACCCATATCTTTCCACAACCACCTTATTCACACTGTGCGACTTCTGGCTATTCCCTAAACTCAAAAGATCACTCCGGGGACACTGTTTTGGGCGATTGAAGAGACTTAACTTGAATAGCCGCGCACTTTGTAGGACATACCTGCCGAGGATTTGTTAGCATGCATTGAGGATTGGAAAAAAAGTTTGCATAAGTGCATTGTGTCCGGAGGGGATTACTTTGAAGGCGAAGAAATAAATTTGGAAGAATAAATAAAGAGTTTTTGAAAAAAAAATTAAGTGGTCTTACTTTTTTGGGCACATTAGTATTGTAACGATCCCTGGTCCTTTTTAAAGCTGAATTCCTTCAGTTAGAAAGCCATTATTATAGATAACCTCTGTCACATTAAGCGAAATAAAATATAAAATATTTACTTAATTATTTAATAACTTGCTTTCAAATTCATATAAATGCCATTACCACAAATAGCTCCTATAAAATATTTCCTTATCTAACCCTGCACATAACACACATTTTCCGACTCAGGAAATTTTAATAAAAAAATAGAATATGGAGTTGACTATTTTTATTACGGCAAAAAAAAATATACATTCAATGCAAGTCATTCAAAGAAAAAAAATTTTGATAGAGATAAAATGTTGATACTGACACCATATCCATACCAACACACAACCTTGGAATAGTTCCAATAGCTCAAGGAATTTCTAAACTTCCCGCTGAGAAAGATAAATTCGCTTTGTTGTAACAACTGGTATCAAATACTGTATTAAATCAAAACTAACTGAATGGATAAACTTAAAATATTTTCATTATTTATATAAATTATTCGCAGTTTATCAAACGGAAAAGACTGTACGAGAGAGATTCATTCGAAAATTGTTGTAAACTTTTAGCAAGATAATTTATGACAATTTTGGGCCAAAAATTGTATAATGTATAATAAATGTTTAAATAAAAATGTCATATTTAAAAAGAATTTAAATTTTGTTTTTAAAATCGACAACAACTCAAACAAATTCATCATTTTTTTCTTTAATGAAGTAATTTTTCAAAAAAAAAAAAAAATCACATAATTTCTTTAATTCAAGATATACGATTGGAGAACAACCTTATATATAGCTTAATTTTGTTTTTATTATGCTGATGAACAATAATGGCTATTCATCGAAGACAGTGAAGTGCAAAAAAAAAAAGGGGGGGGGGTTCTATACACTTTCTCAATTTTGCAATTTTTTACTGGGCTTCTTATATCATTCATTTCTTTACCTGTCATCCATGAAAAAAAAAAAAATATCTGAATAGAATAAAATTTATAAAAATATGATTAAGTAAATTTATCAAATAGTAAGTAATTTAATAGTAATTTTCTAAGTAAATTTGTCAATTTATCTAAAAATTAAAACTAATTAAGTTAATTTACTTTTAATTAAGATATAATGTAATTTATCAAGTTATATCTTTAAACTCTTTTTATAACCAATTATAATAGAATAATTAAAAATGAATTCAACCTCCTAGTTAGCTCCAATTAAAAGCAAACAATTTATTTTTAGTTGTGTAAACATTGCCATAAGTGATAGAGTAAACAAAGAGGGAGATAGAATGTAATAAATGAGTGGATGAATGGAAGGATATAGAAATTTTATCAAAAAAATTCTTTTGTAGAATTCAAATACTGCAATCTAATATTGTATGAATCTTTGATGAAGTCAGAGAACTTAAGAGGAATTAACTGCAATTTTTTGATTTGACAATTTTAACGTATTTATTTTGTCATGCAGTTTTCTTTTCGTCTAATAATGTGTCCAAATAGTAAGACCAATTTTCAATTTAAAATACCATGAGCTTTCGGAATTTCAATTTTTTCTTCTTTTTAGGTTGCTGGCGCTGTCCTTGACATCTGTGTGAAATTTGACGTCAAAATATTCATTAGTGTTTGAGTTACGCTTGGCTTTGTGAGACTCTAAAACTGATACCGGTGATTTTGAAATGTCTGAATTAATTAACTTGCAATAAATTTTGTTTGCGGAAACGTATAGAATGTTGCTGAAGGCATTCGATGAGCATTCCTATATCGGAAAAAAATATTTAGAAATAGTATAAACAGTTCAAAGAAGGCATGGAATGCGTTGAAGACGAAGAACCCTCTAGTCGACCATCAACCTCAATCAACGAAGCTCACGTCCAAGGTTTGGTGCTTGCAAACCGTCGATTTACAATTAGAGATCTTGTTGATGACGTTGCAATTGAATTGATTGATTGGTCAATTCCATTTTAAGCCTCAAACGCTTCAAATCTCGATTGGTACCGAAAACACTGAATGCGTTAGCTTATACTGCATTGATTCTTCGTGACTTTTTCGCCAAAAATGAAACCCATATCATTCCATAACCACCTTATTCACACCGTGCGACTTCTGTCTATTCCCTAAACTCAAAAGACCACTCTGGAGACACCATTTTGAGTCGATTGAAGAGATTCAACGTGAATCGCCGCCATCCCGGCCGATGACTCTTTAGCATGCATTAAGGATTGGAAAAAAACTTGGCATCAGTGCATTGTGTCCTGAGGAGATAGCTTTGAAGGCAATGAAATAAATTTGAAAGAATAAATAAAGAATTTTTGAAAAAAAAATAATTTGTCTTATTTTTTGGGCATAGTAGTAATCTAATATTGTATGAATATTTGAGGCAGTCAGACTATTTAAGAGAAATTAACTGTATTTTTGTGATTCATCAGCAATTTTTAATTATTTATCTTCTCATGATGTTTTCATTTGTCTAATATCTGAAGAAAAGAAAAATTTTGTGAGCAAGTTTTAGCAGCATAAATAACGTAATTCGAAAGTCTACAGAAAGGATTTCTGTTTTGATTTTTTATCTCTCCTTTTGAGCTGAACTGATGCTTCGGACACAGGCTTTACACTCTGTCCCGAGCATCTGTTCTCAAGAGGCGGAGCTAATTTCGATTTTGAGTAAAGATTTTATCGCATGACCATGGAACTCTTCAATCAATTACTGACCCTACTTTAAAAAAAGAAATAGGCATATAAATATAAAAAAAAAGTGTCTAGTGTGTTTTTGGTTTTCTTAAAGCTGTATAAACTGTAAAGATATTTCTTGATATGAAAAAATAAATAATTTATAAAAAAAAAAAAATAAATTGGAAACTAACTTGAAAAACTAAATTGTTCTCCTTGATCTGATTGTCTGGTCTCCCGACTGGTGATCCAAAATTAAAGTCAGAAGGAGGAATCTGGTGTTTTTTGTTGTAATTAAAGAAATAGAAACACTATATCTGTTATGGAAGACTGTTGGCCGAGTGATTAACTCTCTGGCCCTCGATGCACATGTTTCGGGTTCGAGCCCCGGCGGAACATCAATGTTTGTGACAGTTCGTAATCTACTTTAAATCATAGGTTCCGTCTAACATGATTGTTGAGCGTAGGGCTCACATCCCTACCCCGTTCAAAGAAACCATGAGGCTGTCCCGCCAATGAAGAAGAAGAATGTGTCTTATGTCAATATGTGTAGGCGTATTGCAGAGACAATGAAACTGCTTTGATAGTTTTTGGGTAATTTTCCATGCCGCAATCAATTCCTAAAATCTCCGATGAATAATCATTAATGCCCATCAAAAAGAATATCCATAAACATACATTAATGGAACAAACAGTTCATGAAAGTCCAAATAAATAAATTTAAGAAATTTCCTGATGTAATGGTAGAGTTCTATTCGATCTCATTTAGTTAGTTCCCTTTATAACCCCTTTAGTTGTTAGCTAGTAGTGATTGTTACCAATTAGACAAGTTGATTTGTAATGTTTGTTTGCTGTTTTCGGAATTTTTACATTACAATAATTCAGTGTGTGGCATAATATCTGCAAGTCCTGTTATGCAGGTAATTTTCTTTTTTGCCTGCAGGTTAGACAGATGCATAAAATGGCATTTCTTAAATAATTTTTTATGTGGTTAAAGAATTCATACTCATATGCTAATAAATCGAAGTAAAATGAACAGCATTATATATATATCCATGACACCGCCGGGTTCGAGTACCGGCGGTGCCATGGATATTTGTAGTGGTTCGGAATACACTTTAAACCGTAGGTCCCGGTCTAATACGGCCGTAGAGCGTTGCAGGGGGCATTGTTACTCCGCGTCCGTGTCTTATCTTCAAGTTACAAGCTTGCCTTAAGGCATCCAAGACCAAGCTGTCTAAGTGTTTCCCAGGTGCATTAGAAAGAAATATATATATAAATATATATATAGATAGATATTATGTATATGTATTGAATTGGTATGCTAACAAAGATATCACAGAATTTGAAAAAAAAATATTTAATTCCGTATACGCATGCAGTACCGTTTTAGGCGTATCACAGTGTGGTATTATTAGAAATTCTCATAAATATTCGATATTTTCATGATATTATCACGTTTCGTCTCACTGACTAATGCACGTGAATTACTAATTCTGCTCATTTATCTGAATCAATAGTCATAAAAAAAGCATACCGAGAAAAAAAAAACCATATAGTTGATATGAATAAAATATTTCAAATTATGATGATATGGTACAACTGGAATGCAATTAGCTTTTATTAATAATAGGTAACAAATTAGATTTATTTTTAAATTAAAAATTAATGGAAAGTAAAAAGAAGAAAAATTTTTACAATTTCAAAGAAAAAAATTTTTTTAATTAGATTTATGAAGTTCAGAAAAATTAATTTCATTGATTCGTAAAATGCATGAATTAGAAATAGTATTAAAAATATCATGAAATTGAAAATAAAAATTCAAACGAAAAGCATCTAATTAATTAAATACTTTTTAATCTGATATGTAAGTTAGAAGTATATCGTAATTAATCTTTATAAACTATTTAAATGAGAATTATAATAAACTATTTAAATGAAAAGAAAATGTTAAAAAAACTCACTAAGTACCTTACTTATCATTTGAAGATCATAAAACTTTTGATTAACAGACTAAAGAACAGTGACCTTGGTAATTTTCTTTACAACATTTAAATATTTTTTATTTAATTTTTTTTTCAAACAAAAACTGTTCTTAAAAATAGGTCATTCGCCTTTTTAAAACTTATGAACATTTCGAATTTTGTACTAATGTAATATTTTCTATGATTAAAGTATTAAAAAATCATTTTCATAATTAATGCATTATTTAAAGTAACTATATCATCATATTTGTTACATCAAATATGCGAAGTACATTTTTTCCAAAACACTTATAAAACATACGTTTAAATGTACATTTTTTTTGTTGGTTAATAAATATATAAATAATTATAATTATTAACTATTATCTATATATAATCTATAATATATAGTTCATTAATCTAAAAGTTATAAATCAATAAATTCTATCAGTTAATAAATCTTTGAAACAAGTTGTAGCACATATCTGTAAATCATAGTTTGCTAGTAGAAATTTAAATAATTTGATTTCAAAATAAAATTAAAGAAACTAACTAAACAAAACCAAATTTAAAATAAAATAAAAACAATGAAATATGTAAACAAATATAAGTCACAATAAATATTTCCGAGATATCTTAAGCTCTAGTTTCAAATAAAAATCCTCCGATATCAGATTCGAGCGCGGTAGATTTAAGTAATATCAATTCCCGTGTCATTTACTTTAAGAAGATTTCATTTAATACGAAGAAATGGATTTCCAATAACAAAAAACAATTTCTTCTTTTTGCAAAAACATATCTACCATGAACTTGTTGAAAAATCCGCTGGGAAAAGTATAAAAGCTGTTGGAATGCCATTAGATCATCGGAAAAAGTTAAAGAAAAAGAAGAGGTTTTCTAAGAAAGCAGAAAAAAATAAAGATAAATGTATGACAGATTCATCGATAAACAGAGAACGATGCACAACAAATGCTATCGGCCTCGGAAATGTTTCAAGATTCGGATTATGCAATGAATCTGAGTTCTTTGTTTAATGTATTACCCTTTTTTTTTCTGCAAAAAATCATATATAAATAAACACATTATTTTTAAATACAGAAAAACAGAACTTGTTGCCTTTGTTGTACACAGCAGCATTTATTAAGCAAGCACAATAAGATTTATTCTTGAGACAGGGAACATTTTGATAAATGTAATGATGTTTTGATCTTTAAAAACAATATTGTAACTGGTTTATTTATAGAAAATACTATTCGTAATAAATTCGTAGTTATCAATTTTCACAATTTTTTTCAATGTTAAAATTGTCTAAATTTATTTTTAATAATGACATACATAAAGACCACTGCATTCATATAATGTTTCCTATATATTTTTCTTTTCAAATATTATATTAAAAAAGCATTTTAACATTGGTATATTGCAAATTATTTACAAAACACACATTTAATTTAATTTTTTTGTTAAAAAATGCGTTACATCATACCTATATTACTTTTTGTATAAAAACTTTGTTTTATTCAGATTCTTGCATTACTAAATTCTTTTTTTTTTTCAACAAACTCTTTATTGACTTAAAATTTTATATATTTTTTATACTAACATATTTGTATAAAAAAATATTATATTATATTATTATTATTACTATGTTATATTATAAAAAGTATATAATATCTTAATATTATATCATTTTTAATACTGCAAATAACTATGTAAGGTGATTATTACTTGAAATTCAATTTAATTCAAATTTATGGCAGCATTCAGTAATTATTTTGAGTCAGTATTTAAGAATGCTTCAATTTTCTTTAGCATCAAAGTAAAAAAGCATGCATTTCATGTATTCTGAAAGCATATAAAGTTATCACAGCAATTTGAATATAGAAGGCAATCAGCAAAGTAATTTATAGAAAGCAATATATTGTCAAAGGAAAAATTATACTATATTTGTATAAATAAATAATATACTATATATGTATAATTGTGTTATAATTAAAAGTGTATATTCAAAAAAATCTAAATGACTAAAATAGTTAGAATGCTTCCAATTAAAAAAAAAAAATTGTCAAAAAATTATATGTATGAAATTTTTATTAATTTCAAATTTTTATTCATATGAAAAATAAATTTAAAATAAGAAATTCTGAGTTATTTAAATTATTGGTTAACGCGTATATAGAGACGAAAATCATGGAAAAAAATACTGTTTTTAATTTTAAAATTTTACGTACGTAAAACAATGTTTCATTTAAAAACTTATTATAACAAAATGCCTAATTTTAAGTATATAATAATTCAGGGTGGCTTGTATATGTATATCATTAACTTCACAAGATTAAAAAAAATAATAATTGCTTCATAAAATTAAAAAAAGTTTCGTCTTATAAAATTTGTTTACTGCGTAATATATTTTAAAATTGTTTTTATAATCAAAATATGCATTAATATTTTCATATAATTTGAAATAAATTGCAAACAAATCTTGGAATATAATTCCGTTTTTGAATTTTATTCTGATTAAGAAATGGTAAAAATAAAAAATAAAAAAAAAATTTAAAATTTTTAGTTTTAAATGAATGCAAATATGAAAATATATAAATCTCAATATAAATGAAAAAATTAAAACTCAATATAAATGCATAAATGCATCAATATAAAATCTTTATATAAATACTGGAAGCACATATTCAAAATCAGTTTAAAAATAATGGACTTTTACAATTCCTATCATAGAAATTGGCAGAAAAAGTTTCTAAAATTTTACCACAATCGTTGAAAAGTATTATTAGTTTACCATCAATGTGTGTTTTATTTTACATTTAACCAGCGAAAAGAAAAATTTTCGTTTGCCATTAAAAAAAATACTTAAATGTAAAATATACTCTGTTTTTATGGTTATAATTATAAGTATAAAAACTTTTTTTAAATTTACGAAAGTAATTAAAATATAAAGAAATTTTCGAAAGATTCTGCCGTATTTTCATTATAAAAAATTAAATTTTTGTAAGGATGAATTTCGTTTATCGTTACTCAAAACGCACTTTATTGACTCTGAAAATTAAAATTTGCTCATTTTTTTCTTAAACAACATGTAAATAATTAATGTTAAAAATCAATTGTTTGTATAAAGAAATAATTTTTTATTAAAACAATCTATTCGTTAACCTATTTAGTTATTAAATTCATTTAATATATTTAATAAAATTATTTTATACTTAAACGCAACTTCTTAATTAAACATAATTTTATAGCTAAACATAGTTCAAGAAAAGTATTTAATTAAAAAAAAATTTTTCCCTTATTACAAGTATTGACAAAATTATATTTTAATGAATTTCTTTAATTTATGATTCCCACATTTGTAACATATTCTATACATTTTATAACCAAGATGCCGATATATTCTGCGAATTCTAGGCAATAACTAAAATATGACATAAAAATTGACTGTTATGGCTTACAATTAAAATGTCAATAATTAAATATTTAAAAGTTATTAGAAAAAAATTTAATTATTTAAAAAAAAAATTCATGGCAGAAATACCTCATCTGCATTTAACTATTATATTTATTAACATAAGACATTATTTATTCTATTCGTAATTTAAGAAACTGAATTAAATGTACGACACAATTTTTTATTCCTTATTAAACAAATTAATAACTTTTCAACAAAATTATACATATTAATAATTATAAAAAAATATTGAATAATTTATCAGATACAGAAACTCGAAAGTTTTAACATATTTTTAAACTCATTGTTTATTTCCTTAAACTCGGAAATAGGCGATTTTTTATAAAATTTGTTTAATACATCCCTGACAGCGATTAGAGAAGTTGAGAAAGCATGCTTCACTCACCGCTTGCCATGAGCAGCGAAGAGAAAGCTGTTATCATCGAGCGAAACATAATCCTCCGATGGGCTATCCGGCAGCGCGATAACCTTCTGAATCCGGCTACCTCCGGACGTTGTGTCAGGACTCTACTGTGGGATGTTTACACTCTCGGCTCGAGCTAGCGTCCGGCACAGCGGTGGCGCCACGAGAAATGTTCGAAAACTCTTCATCTGTCTGTTCCGTTTTCTCCGGCACAAATGGAAGAGGCGGTGTCTTCCCTTTTTTGTTTGCACTTTAGGCCTAAGACCAACATGTTCGACAAAAGGAATATTAGATATTGATTTGTTCTTGTCGGCTCCTCAGAAGTGCTTTGCTCCTCCATGGCACTGCACGACCCTCAAAGGATTTTTAAGTTTGTCCGGTATTTAACAAATCTTTTCTTCAAGGCTTTGATTAACAGTTTTTATTTACAACCCCAATATTTTAAAAATAACAAAAGATTCTAAAGCTATTATATTTATTTCAAGCTTTAAGAATTTTATTTTTGAAATCCTTTAAATTCGAACTATTTGTTATTTATTATTTTTTTATTTTTTCATTTAAGGTTATAGTAATTCATATATCAATATATTAAATGAGATTTAACATTGATAATCATAAAAAAATAGAAAATGTAACTATAAAACATTGATATAGTAATTATTATTCATATATCAATACTTATATGCTATACTTGCTCGATGCCACTACAGAACCTGAAAGGATTTTTAAGTTTGTAAGCTGCAAATGTCCGGTATTTAACAAATCTTTCCCTCAAGCCTGGTTAATTGCTTTGATTAATAGTTTGTATTTACAATCCCAATATTTCAAAACAACAAAGGACTCTAAAGCTTATTTTATATATATTTATTTCAAACTTTAAGAATTTTATTTTTGGAATCCTTAAAATTGAACGATTTGTTATTCAAAGTTTTTTTTTTCATTTGAGAGTATAGTAATAGTTATTCATATATCAATAAGTTAAATGAGATTTATCATTGATAATTATAAGAAAAGAAAACTGTAACTATAAAACATTGGTATAGTAATTATTATTCATATAACAATTACAATATGTTAAATTTAGCACATTGATAATCATAAAAAAAAAAGAAAACTGTAACTATAAACATTGATATATTTACATCAGAAAAAAACAAAAATGTAACTATAAAACATTGGTATAGTAATTATTATTCATATATCAATAACAATATGTTAAATTTAGCATTGATAATCATAAAAAAAGAAAACTGTAACCATTAAACATTGGTATAGTAATTATTATTCATATATCAATTGCAATATATTAAATGAGATTTAACATTGATAATAATATAAAAAAAAGAAAACTGTAACTATGAAAGATTGATATATTTACATCAGAAAAAAAAAACTGTAACTATAAAACATTGCTATACTTGTTTGATGGCACTACAAAACCTGAAAGGTTTTTTAAATTTCTAAGCTGCAAATGTCCGGTATTTAACAAATCGTTTCTTCAAGTCTGTTTAAGGGCTTTGATTAACAGTTTTTATTTACAACCCCAATATTTTAAAATAACAAGAGATTCTAAAACTTATTTGTATATATCTATTTCAAACTTTAGGAACATTATTTTTGGAATCCTTTAAGTATAAACGATTTGTTATTCATTTTTTTTTTCATTTGAAGTTATAGTAATTATTATTCATATATTAATATGTTAAATGAGATTTAGCATTTATAATCATAAAAAAAAAAAAGAAAACTGTAACTATAAAACTTCGGTATAGTAATTATTTTTCGTATATCAATTACAATATGTTAAATGATATTTAGTATTTATAATCATATAAAAAAAGAAAATTCTAAGTATAAAATTGGTATATTTAGATCAGAAAAAAAAACAAAATGTAATTATGAAACTTTGGTATGTTTACATCAGAAAAATCAAATCAAAACTGTAACTATAAAACATTGCTATACTTGCTGAACCACAGGATTTTTTTAAGTTTGTAAGCTCAGTTGTCCGGTATTTAACGAATCTTTTCTTCAAGTCTGGTTAAGGGCTTTGATTAGCAGTTTTAATTAACAACCCCAATATTTTAAAATAACAAGAGATTCTAAAACTTATTTGTATATATCTATTTCAAACTTTAAGAACTTTATTTTGATATCCTTTAAGTTTGAACGATTTGTTATTCTTTTTTTCATTTGAGGTTGTAGGAATTATTATTCATATATCAATTACAATATGTTAAATGAGATAATCTCAATATTTAAACAGCAAATTCTAAATAGTATTCATAAATATTTATTTCTAATTTTAAGAATTTTATTTTTGGAATCATTTAAGTTTAAACGACTTGTTATTCATTTTTTTTCCTTTGAGGTAGTAATTATTGTTCATATATCAATTACAATAAGTTAATGAGATAACCCCAATATTTTAAAACAACAAATTTTAAAGATTATTTATAAATATTTATTTCAAATTTAAGAATTTTATTTTTGAAATTCCTTTAAATTAGAACGATTTATTATTCCTTTTTTCATGTAAGGTTATAGTAATTATTATTCTTATATCAATATGTTAAATGCGATTTAGTATTGATAATCATATAAACTGTAATAATAAAAAGAAAACTGTAATTCAATAAAACAATATGTTAAATATGATTTAGCATTGATAATCATATAAAAAAAGAAAACTGTAACTATAAAATATTGTTTATTCATCACAAATTATCAATTACAATATGTTAATCTCAAGAGATTTTTATTTTGATAATAGTGGTTTAATTTTATTTGAACATTATAAAAAATTCTAAAAAAAAGGTAAAAACATGATATAACTATTTAAAACACTAATATAATAATTATTATTCACGTTATATCATATAAAATACAATATGTTAAAATAAGATTTAGCGTATATTGATAATCATAAAGATAAAAATTTTTTTAAATCGGAAAACTAATAAAAACTATAAAACATTGTTATACAGGTTTAAATCACAAATTAAAAAAGGGTATTTATTTTTATTAGGTGACATTTATTCGAATCAAAGTTGAAAAATGAAAAAAAAAAAAAAAAAAAGTATTTCTTAATTTCTTCAACATGAATATAACATCATTTTTTTCCACATTTAAGAGAAAACTAATGTTTAACACATGCACTCAACTAAATCATAAACTAAATAAATCATTTATTGAATTTTTTATAATAAGTTTATTTTTCTTAAATTTAGTACCACAGTGCATCCAATGCTTGGATACATGTTTTCCATTCCTCAATGCTTGAAATGAAACAAATGTAATTTAATTTTTGCCCACGGAAGTAAGTGAAGAAAGGAAGGGATACGTTAACAAAACTGAAAGTGTAAAAATAGAAAGAAATTAAAAAAATAGATAGAAAATAGAATAGAAATAAAAATAGAAAAAAATTAAAAAAATATTTCCTTCTTCAATATGAAGATATTATCAATTTTCCCACATTTAAGAGAAAATTAATGTTCAACACATGCACGCTATGTATTAATACATAACTGAAAAAAATCATTGAAATATTTATTCAGTTGATCATTGAATATTTTGCATAAATTTAATAACATAATGCATCCAATGGTTGGATACATCGTTTCCATTCTTCAATATTTAAAGAAAAGTCATTCCTCGAATACATAGAAATCAATCAATTGATCCTAATTAACAACCATTCATGTGTAATTTTAAATAAATATATGTTTCATAAGTGTTAAAGATTATTATGAAACCCTCGAGTGTCATCTTTCATGTTCATTTCTCTAAAAATTCATTTAATGATGTCTACGAATGAAAACCTCTCACAAGAACGAAATTACAGTACGCTAAGAAACAACATGGAAGTATTCTCATTCTGTTCTGCATATTATTAGTTTTCAGGAATTTGAATAACTTTTTATTTCGCCATCTGTGGAAACGTTGTGCAAGAACATCTGGCAGTATTTGCTGTTAAAGCTGGTTTTCCGTAAAACCTAATGCGAAAAAGTAATTTGACTAGGACGTTATAAGATGAAAGAAATTAGCTCGTTGCTTCAAGTTTTAATGTAACATTTTCTTATTACTTTATTTGAGAAGATGCAAAAATACAGTTTTAGAGTGGTATTATTTTGAGTTTTTAGTAGTAGATTAAATGCTATTAAATTTCGCTTTTGTGTTGACTCACTCTTATAAAAAGCAATAGATGCTAGTTTAAGCTTTAAAATATTGTAAGATTTTATCAAAAACTTGGAAATCGAATTTTATTTCAAAGCCATAAGGAACATAATATATAAATGTTCTATCTTAACTGCAGACATTATAAAAAGCGAATTGAAATTCTAATCCATTCTCGTTTTTTTTTTTCTTTGGTAAAGAATAAATCATCTATCGACTCGCTGTTATATAGAACCCTGAGAAAAGGGACAATATATGTTTATATGTTGTTTGTCATATAGATCCACTCATCTTGCGAGTTGATATAAAATTATTTAGAGTATCCTGAGGGTACTGTAACGTCTCGTCCTATACTAGACCTATAATAGTTTCAAGAAGACCACTTTCCCCATCTTAGGAACACATTTAATTTTTGTAAACAAGCACTATATACAAATATGCAAATACAGAACTCTAGGTTATTATATAAAAGAAATGAAAATTAAAAATATAAATTTGATCTCAAGTGCACGATTAAATCACAAGTACAGTTCACTTCAAAGTCGCAGATTTTTCAGAGTTCTTGAGCCTAATTCGAATTTCAAAACGCGTGGTCTGCGACAGACCTTAATTATGACACGACAGGATACACAAAACCACACGAGCTCACTTTGAAACCAGGTTGGTACTCCGGCCTGTTCTTTCTCTTAAAAAAAAAAAAAAAAAAAACAATTTTGGTCGACTCGTTGCAGAAATGTCTTCTTTTCTCTCCAAAACCACCCTTTAAGAAAATCCGAGGAAGGGGGAACAGATTCCCTCACTTCTCATTGAGTGGACTTTTTCTCAGCTCATGATCTATCGCCTATCACGATGGAACAATCTATGGTGTAGTCCATATTCCATCTATAATTGTTTCAATCTGTGGAAGTCGCACAGACTATCGCTAATTTCATGAGTCTCATTATACATGACACTGAATATCTGCTATCAGATTTGAGTGACAGATTTTTCTTATTAGTACAAAACATTAATTGCATGTAATATAGCTACCCACAATACGGTTTATCTGCTGTAAAATTTGAGTGATTGGTTGTTATTATGTACTTGTTAAAAATATAAATTCCTCTCCTGGGAATGAAATGCCAAAACTCTTCGTGTGAGAAAAATTCTACAGTACGCATTCCTTAACGTAAGTATCCAGCTATTTCAAACATTTCGAAACAGTAATTACTAAAAAAATTGTTTCACTTTTATGCATCCTTGAATTAATACAAATTAACAATTTAGCGACAGATGCATATGAGTATCTGAAATTCAGCATGGGGTACCTAAATCTAGTACTTGCATTCAACAATTATGAGAATATTGGTACAATTTTATAGCCTGAATGAACTCAGCTAAATTTTCATTTTTTTATCTTCATAATCTTAAACTTTTCATAACATTTAAAAATTTTATTTCTCAAGCATTTATTTCAAATATCATCAAATTCATTTATAATCCGTTTCTTTCATTAAATCCGTTGTGACTGCAAAAATGGAATACGCTAGTTGAAATGATTATTATAATTTATTCTCTAAAATCAATTCACAGCAAAAATTTTGTACGTGAGCAGTTTTAAAAAGTATGAAACATTGTTTTTTTTTTTGTTTTGTGTACAACATATTTTCGATGTTTTAAGAAAATCCTGGTCAGAAAAACCTTACAAGTCTCATATTTGCTCTTCTATCCAGAAGAAGATTTTAGAAACTATTGTGAAATCGGAAAACAAACAATGTTTAGAAGAGGTATAGCTTACGATGATCAATATCCAATATAACTGCATGGAACACCAGTAGAATTTCTAGGAGTTGAGTAGTTGAATTCTGAGATAAAGCCTTTCACTCAAAGCGCATGTTTTTATAGTATAGCAACATTTTATAGGAAATGTAACAAACGCGATCTCAGTAGTACTATAAATGGGTCCTTCATGTGTTCTCAAAATTAAAAAGAGCGAAAATATTTAAAAGAAAACAAAATTTCTTAAAATGCCATCATTTTAAAGAAGAATAACATAATAAAAATATGATATTTAACATATTATTATTTCACATTATTAATATGGAAAAAGGAAAGAAATACTTTATTAATAAAGTGTTGTAAAAATCATATTGTTGTAAAAACAGCTTGCTTTGCATTATTATTTTTTGTATTTTAAATGAAAAATATGATTTAAGAATTAATAAATAAAATAATAAATTAAGATTGTTTTTGTAAAATTTTATATTATTTGTTATGTTTCAATATTAAAAGGTAGAAAAATTTAATTAATATTTTATTTTTCAGATAACCCAAACGTGTTTTACCTATGCAACATTGTATAGTATTACCAGTGTATATAGAAGAGTATCGTTCACTTACAGCGTTCAGAGCATAGTTCACTGGTTTATAGCGTAGCGACATTTATTTATACCGTATTAGCATACGTAAACCGGCGTTGCTTGGCTGTAGAAAATAAAATGTATTGAATATTTTACATCACAGAAATAAGTTGATAACAACATCAATGTCAATAAACTTTTCTCTGAGGTTGAAATTCTATAAAAATAGAAATATCATATTAAAAAAAATTTTAATTCTCAAATCCAAAACATCTAATAGCTATCATAGTAAAAACAATAGACGTAAGCAATAATAAAACTAGTAAAATATCGAAATGATGTTAGATGCACAAAAAGCTGAGACGTTATTCTCCATTAGTAATTATTCGACAAAACGATTGTTAGAGCCATCTGGTGGCAACAAGATAAGTTTTTTATTTAATTAAAAAATTACTAATGAAATTTTTCTTAGTTTTTAACTATCCAGCAAATAAAACGTTAGAAGTTCAATTAGTTTCTTTTAATTTAAGAGCTATAGTTTTTAAAAGTAAGACATTTTATTATTATAATACTTTTTAATTGTTATAAAAACGTAATGCACTGTTAAAAATAAGTTAAAATTGGAATTTTTATATTTTTTAAAAATAATTAGAATTTTTCCATTAGAATATAATTGAAGCACTTAACAGTTTAAATTAAAAAATATTTATAAAAAAAATTAAATTTTTCTGTAAATAAATTTTTAGTTAAAAAAATATTCTGCTTTATTTTCTTTAGATGTAATGTAGTTTCATAATTTTAATTTTATTTTAAAGGAAACAGCATGCTAATAAATGCAGACATTTTCTAGAGAATTTTTTAAAAGTACATTTTTTTCATTTCAAACTAAGGTTTTATTTAATTAAAATAAGCTAAAAAAGAATTATTTCGAATCTTTTTTTTTTTTTTTTTTTTTTTTTTTTTTTTTTGCTATTCCGAAAAATAAATATTTGAAACCAGCATCTTCTGCCAAAAAAGATACAAATTTACATAAAGTAGCATTCGCTGATACATATTGTAGGTACTATTTTGAAAAATAAATAGTTTTAGGAAATGATCCAGTACTTTTTGACCATATCTTCATACCCTTTTTGAGTAATGCATTACAATTATTGAAATGTTCAAAAGTCATAGCCCGACTAAAGTTACATAAAACACAGTTTGAGGACCATTTCAATTTTTAGTGGTGATCAGTTATGACCAGTCAAATGTCTATATAAAGCCACCTCTGCCTTTCTTGAAAAGCTGGGAATAGTTCTCTCGTCCCCCACAATTCTCCATCTCTTGTCTAAGGCACATTGAATCATATCTTGTTTAAGAATCAAGTCAAGTTAAGAAACAATTTAGTCGTATGAAATGAAAGCGGTCGATTAATGCGTTGATCTATCAAAGTTAGTTTTTTATCCAGTATATCAGCTTTTCGTTGCCCATAGTTCCCCAGTGGGCTGGAATCCATTGGAAAGAAATTCTGTGTACCAGTGTCTTAAGCAAGACCTACAGTCCAAGATTCTTTGGGAAATATTTTGATTATTCAGATATTAGTTTAATAAAAAAAATGTTATTTATCAACTGTACAAATAGTATTCGAATTTTTCTGAACAATGTTCAACAACTATAAACAAGCTGAAAGATTTTCTTAACGAAAGTTGGAAAAAAATAAAATGTTGGCATTTAAAAATAATTTGTACCCTAACTCTACACAAAAAAAAAAAAAAAAATCATTTTCCTTTCAAAAGATGGAACTGTTTATAACTTTTCAAATGTGACACTAATTTTTATTTTCAACGGGAAAAAACTAAAAAAATGTGTTTTTGTTAGAAAATTCATTAATTTAAAAATCTAATTAGTCATATTTTCTGAAGAACCATATAACTTCCAATTTATTCAATCTGTATAATGAGTCTTATACTGGGGGTTATACTGCAGACTGCATAATTTCTCAGGGGTTACAGATGTAATCCTGTTTAACATAAAAATACTTATACATTTATAAAATTTTTAAATGTAATATTACAATTGCATTACATCCGAAGTAGTGGAATACATATTTGATGTACAGATATATTTTAACAGTAAAAATACACGAATAATTAAATCATGCATTTTGTAACAATCTACTGCAATAAATCGTATAAAATCATAATAAATCGATTCTATTACCTTGCACAACTTTTAATAAAGTTTGTATTCAACAAAACAAAATAATTGTTTACTGACTAATTAATGGTTTTAATTTTTCCCTTTCTGAAAGATTTACAAATCTAATCACCATATTTATTCTCCGTTTTTAAAATAAAGGGATTAAATCTTTAAACCTAATTACTCGCTCAGACAATATTAGTCTTTTGCTGCCTTATAGGATTGACTAATTAATTCAATTTAAAAATGAATGCAAATTTATGTTTCCCTCAAGAGCTTTCCAATCATTATATCAAAACATATTGTTCAATTAAGGATAGACAAAATCTGTTTGCTCAATCAGAATTTTCTCGGGATACTTGGTAGCTCTATGAGTAGTTAATTTGAGCTTTCAAAAGTTTTCTCTGGCGACTTTAATGACTACGAATTGAGAAAGTTTGGACTTTTTTTCGTTTTTGGGAATTTGAAGTGATTTATCAAACACATAATTGGAATAAATCCGTTTTACGTTCTTAATAAGATATTTAATAAGCCTAATATAATATCAAATAGTATTTAACTAACAAAGTTCTTTATACTAATTTTTATAATACATTTTTTTATTTTTTGCAAAAATCCACACAATTCAGCAAAGTTTAACAAAATTGTTATTTTAATATCACAAAAAGGTATTTCAATAACAAATCATAAATAAGATTGTATTTCCTACAGAATTTGAAAAAGATATCGTTAGAAATTGATAAATATGTCCATGTTTATGCTGCAGAGATGCATAATATATATGTGGGCCGCAAAGACCTTTAAGTTGCCCAGGTGTTTGGAGAATGTTGTGAGCTCCATTGATGTTACCCAATGAATGCCGTTGAATCAAGATGGTGGCTATTTAAAATAATATCCACAAATAATAAGTCACATATTCTCACCAAAATAATAAGCCCCATATTCATATTCCACATATTCTTATTGAATTTGAAGTGATTTATTAAACACTTAATTGGAATAAATCTGTTTTATGTTCTTAATAAAATATTCAATAAGACTAATATAGTATTAAATATTATCTAACTAATAATTTCTTTTTATACTAATTTTTATAATAAATGTTTTTATTTTTTTGCAACAAATCAACTATTTACACAATTCAACAAAAAAGATAGACAAAAATGTTATTTTAATATCACATATATTTCAATAACAAATAGATATGCCTGGATTTCCTATTAAATTTGAAAAAATATATCATTAGAAATTGATAAATATGTCCATGTTTATGCTGCAGTGATGCATAATATATATGTGGGCCAGAAAGATCTTTAAGTTGCCCAGGTGTTTATAGAATTTTGTGAACTCCATGGATGTCGCCCCCTCTGATGTTTATTTATTTTTGCCAGTATAACCGATATACCACGTTGCAATCTGGTAAAGCCGATTTCGCTGTTCTGTCATCGCCAATGAATGCCGTTGAATCAAGATGGTGGCTATTTAAAATAATATCCCCAAATAGTAAGCCACATATTCATATTCCACATACTCTTCTTGAATTTGAAGTGATTTATCAAACACTTAATTGGAAGAAACCTGTTTTATGTTCTTAATAAAATATTCAATAAGACTAAAGTCAGTAAAATAGTCAATCAGATTAAGTCCATATTCAATAAGACTAATATAGTAAATGTGCAACTAATAAATTTCTATTTATATTAATTTTTATAATAAATATTTTTATTTTTTTTTTTGCAAAAATCAACTATTTACACAATACAACAAAGATAGACAAAAATTTTATTTTAATATTACAAAATACATTTCAAATAAATTTGCTATTAAATTTGAAAAGGATATCGTTAGAAATTGATGAATGTGTCCATGCTTATGCCTCAGAGATGCATAATGCATGTGTAGAACAGAAAGACCTTTAAGTTGCCCTGAAGTTTAGAGGATGTAATGCGCTATAAAGATCACCCTTGACGTTGCTTATTTATTTATATTTATATTTATTTATATTTATATTTATATTTATATTTATATTTATATTTATATTTATATTTATATTTATATTTATATTTTATTTATATTTTATTTATTTATAATTATATTTATATTTATTTATATTGTTTTTGTTGTTTTTTATTCCCACTTGGTAGGCATATAGACCAAGCCCACGAATCCATGTGGATTCATGGTTGAAGGGAAAGGGACCAGCTTGTGTTGTCATGGAGCACCCGTAGGTAAAGTCGGATTTGGCTCCGTGACGCTCTACAATCACAAGAGACCGGAACCTATGGCTTAAAGTGGATTCCGAACCACTACAAATATTCATGGCATATACTATATTTACCCTTTATTACGCCCCTACACCATTTATATTTCTGGTGGCGCTGTGTAGCAGTGTAGCAGATATCTCATGAGTGTAACAGACATCCCATGTTACAATCTGAGAAAGTTGAATTGCTGTTCTGTAATCGATGATGAATGTCGTTGAAACAAGATGTTGGCTATTTAAAATAATATTCACAGACACATATTCCTTTAATTAAATGTATTTAAATTTAGAAGAGCTTTAATTTTTTTAGTGAAATATATTCTTTTGTAATAACCTAATAAAATGAATTTCAATAATTTTTCATAAATTTTTGGAATATTTTTGAATCTATTAGAATAAATATTATTGAAGATATTTTATTTTGCAATCTATTCTGAAAAGACGTAATATTCTCAAAGATTTACCTGGTTTGAATATCTCTGAACGGTGGGAAAACATTTACTGGCATTTATTTTAAATAATCTATATTGTTCATTTACTGATATGGTTGATATTTTTTATAAAACTTGATGCACAATATTAATACTAATAACAATTTGTAAAGATAATTTAAAAAATATATAACAGCAAAAAAATATCATTTAATTCCAAACTAATTCGTCACGTTTTACTTTAAGCACTTTTTTTCCAACATTCTACAAATATTGTTTATATTTGTAGAATGTCAAATATAAACAAATGTCTTATACAAATGTCTTATACAAATTAATGCACGGTAAGGTAAGCTGTTACATGATATGCCTTTTATTACCTACTATATATTTTATGGCATTTTCCTTTTAACTACTCTTTCTTTCAGGATGATATTTGGTGAAAGTGTTTCCCAAAGCTGTACTTTAACCACAAATAAATTTCACTTCCGAGTGCTATTAAGCCAAACTGTGTCGTTTTTAAACTTGATCATAACATATGTTTTAAGTTCGGACACACCACTCTACATTATACAGTTTTGAAGAAATTTATATTTCTAAATGGCTCTTTTAATTTCTCTTTCAGAAGGCATGGCTATATACAAATAAATGTATTGGAACAAAATTAATATTTCAGTATTTGAATATTTTTTTTTATTGTTCGTTAGTTTGATTTTTAGTTGCTTGGAGCCATCTGGCTATTAATGCTGTGGAACTCTGATCTAATGGATCTCAGTTCAAAGCCTGGTAACAATCCGATGTGATATTCCCTATGTTTACGCAAGTGTTCTACATAATTAAGTAATACGGATAGTCTCCTAATTGGTTTGGTTTGATTTGCCGCTCTACGGTTATCTTGTGCACACCAGAGCTAAACAGACTGCTACCTACAATTTACAGTGGATTCGAACCACTAACAAACATCCATACCAGGATTCGAACCTGGAGCCTGTGATACCAAACGCCAGAGCACTAGCCAATTGGCCATCAGGCCGCAATGCCTTAATTGAGTTCAGATGAAAAGAAACTGAATGAAACTGCAAGAATGAAGACAATACGAGAATTTAGAAAGTACGAGAATTAAAAGAACGCTGGATTGAAGAGAATTTGAGAACGAAGAAAACATGAGAATGAAGGGAATGCGAGAATAAATAAATTGCGATTTTTAAAGCAATGTGAGAATAAAAATAAAAAAAATTACAAAAATACGATAATGAATAACATAGATGCCATCCATAAGTACATTCGCCCCAAAATAGGATGATGCCGTCTCCTTTTTCATTGGTGCAACAGCCCCAGGGTGGGCCAAGGTCGTCTGCCTACTGGCAGATAAAATATGATGATAACAGGACATAAAATTCACCAAATAGAAGTGGTGGCTGTATTATGAAGTGGTCAAGGTACTGGTTAGTTGTTAGTTTTGGGGAGTCATGTTTTTATGCAAATGGACATATATATAACTGCACTGAAAACAGAATATTGTTTTTCCCATAATTATAATTTTTCCTGATTAAATAAGATTCTTACCATTTTGGTCATAATAATATAAATATATTTAATATTTTATTGTTACATTATAATAATTAGAATTTATTAATAACGTTCATCTTTTTCTCATGATCATCTTCTTAAGTAATGTTATGAAAAGAAGAAAGGAGTATAATAACAAATAATATGTAATTAGAGTTAGATAATATAGATAGATAATATATATAATTTTTGCATACTGTTATAATAGTGTATTATAACAGTATGCAAAAAAAAGTTAATTTGTATTCAAGTATTGCAGAATTTTTTAATTTTTTATATCTTAAAAAAAAATCAAAAGTACTTGAAAAGACATTTTATTTTCTTTACGATAAGAATTTGTTTTATATTTAATTCATGGACAGGAAATGAAGAAAGAATTAGCACTCTAAATCTTCCTCCTTTTAAATAATTTTTAATTTTTTTTTAATTTTGTGGTAGTTTCAAGTATTATTCGCATTCAAATAGTTGATAGTAACAATTCACATTTTTCTCACATTTATTTATCACTTTTCGCAGTATGATGGATTACATTTTGGGTTTCCGAACTTCATGAGGCTTTTGATCTTCGACAAGAAAGGACGAATCGAAAACTTCTATGCCTATGTGATAAATGAATAGGTCGGAAAGTCGTTTCTTTAAGCTCAGAAAGAAGTAAAGTGGTTGAATATGTTCATATACCAATCTCTGGCGTGTTATTTCCAATCTGGATGTTGCGTGGAAAACATAGATAATGTGTAAAATGAAAATGCTGTAACGAGCAAAAGTGGGATATGTATCACAGGTCGTTTTCGACACACCTACGATAACGCTGAATATGTCTGTATACATGGCTGTGGTTTCAGTAGCAAAAAAAACATTATAGTATAAAAGCATTCTAAGAACACAGCAACTTATTTCCCTCAATACTTTCTCACATTTTTTTGCATAGATATGTCTAGTTATGTATATATATAATTAGGTTTTGTACAGCTATTATGTTAACTTTCACTGTTTTGTAATAATAGACAACTATAATTTTACAAAAGTTTTATATTTTTCACTTGTACTTATCACTTGTATTATCTTTTACAATTAACGTCTATAGCTTAGAAACTTTGCTATTTTGTTATCATTCTTTATAAATAATCTTCTTTGTAATCGGATAATAGAAACTCCTTTAATCCCTAAAGGGTTATTTTTGGGATCTTCTATAGGTATTAGCACAATACATTTTATCTATTTATTTGTTTTGTTATATTTTCGTTTCTAAACTAAAGGAATTATATTTTTTATTCTCATTTACTATTAGATGTTATTGGGTATCAAGAGAAGATATATAGTTAATTTTCTTATATTTCATATTTATTTTTATTTTTAATAGTTATTATATTAAAATTAATATTTATGATATTTTCTATAAGTAAAATATCGAGCTGCAATAAAATAACGAGAGCTTATGATAGTTATATTATTATTTCAATAACTTGACAACCCTGATAAGTTTTTATAATAATTTAATGTCTCTTCATGTTTCTATGGCATGATGAACACAAACATTATGATTAATCACCATTAATTACAATTATTACCCTCACAAAAAGCATTATGCTATACACGAATACACGGAATATTTTAAAAGGAAATCAAGAATTTAAACAATTTATGAAAATCAAAGATTCTTATGAGTATTCAACGTTGTTCACCGATATTTTTCAGTTTGGACAGACGATAAATAATTCGATCAAGGACATAGATATTTTTCAGATGGCATTATTTTAAGTTGCTAGACTGGTTTTGAAAAACATCATTATCTTCTCCTCATAGTTTTTAAATTTTTTTTTTGTTTTCACCTCTTAAAATTGCGAGATAGGTTGATTATTTTTGAGGCTATTCTGTTTACTTCACGGAATTTGAATGAAAAAATTGAGATTTTTTTTGTTATGTTTTTCTAACAGTCCTGATTTGAAAGATTTTATTATATTTGCTTTGAGAATTTGAAAGAGTTTGAAAAATATTCACATCATTATCTTCTCCTCATAGCTTTTAATTTTTTTTTTTTTTTTTGCTTTGCTCCTTAAAATTGCGATTTCTTGTTAGGTTAACAGTCCAAGGTTGAAGGCTATTTTGTTATACGGAACATAACGGAATTACATTGAAATGAAGCATAGACCAAGAAAAAAAAATTTTGTCACACATTATGAATTTTAAGGAATCAGTCACAGGAGAGGATCAATTTGAAAGAAGGTTTTGAAAAATGTTTACATCATTATCTTCTCCTTATAGTTTTTAATTTTTTTGTTTTGTTTGCTTTGCTATAAATTTTTTAAAAAATTTAGGTTTTAGAAAGAAGGTTTTGAAAAATATTCACAATTATCTTCTCCTCATAGTTTTTAATTTTTTTTTTTGCTTTGCTCAAAGCGATTTCTTGTTAGGTTAAAGTCCTGAAGGTTGATTATTTTTGAGGCTATTTTGTTTAAAAAACACCAACGGAACATAACGGAATTTGAAAAACATTGAAATATGTAGACCAAAAAAAATTTAGTCACATAAAAAGTGTTATGTTTTCAAAACATTAAAATCAGGAGAAAGGAAAAATTTAGGTGTCCGAATTTGAAAAGATTCCTTATGTAAAAACATGAAAAGTGAAGTTTGGTTGGTCTTTAAAAAATTATTATTCCAATCACCTCCTGAAGCAATTTATAAAAGCACCCTTAAAAATGTAATAACCTGGTTTTCTGTATTTATATAAAAAGTTTTCTCATTTGTCATAACCACAAAAAGAATGAAAGAAGATATTTTTTTGACTCTGAATAGAAATATTATGCATAACTATATCTTTTAAGTTATTTGGAAACCAGAAAGACAATAATTAAAGAATTCTCAACAGAATTCAAATTATGTTGCGAAAAGTTTAAAAACTCGTTTTGTAATATGAGTGTGAAAGTTAATTTTTACAACAAAACTTGAAAAAGTTTTAACCTGTAAATCTTGAATCACTGAGTGAAGAATAAGGTGACAGTTTCAAAAATATTATAATGTAAAAAAGGAAAGTAAGTGTCATGGAGATTATTGTCGATGATTGAAAATTCTTTTATCACAAATAACACTTTACCTACAAAATATTAAAATTATTCAAACCTTTGGAATATTACGAGTAAAGATATTACCTTACCTAATTTTGATTTTTAAAATGTTGAATAAAAGTATAATTTTAAGTACAATTTTACTTATATTTCTCACGTACACCGTTTGTTTTAATTCATTAAATTTTATCATAATAAAAGCTAAAAATAAATAGCTGTTTAAAAAAAGTGATGTTTGAATGGTGGACAAATATAATATTGCATCTAACTTTTCATTAACATCTAACTTTTCTCAAACACTTTTTTAATGTAACCAAATGCAAGGCTGTTTGGAGTGGACATTAAGAATAACAGAAAAGACCCATCAGTCTTAAATTTTAATAGTATTTTTCTAAGAAGAAAAATTAATATCTAAGTGTTGTTGACATTAAATTTAAATGAAAAATATAAAATTATAAATATTTTAAGAAAACATGAAAAAAAGCACTGGTGTGTGTTGAATACAAAAAAAAAAAAAATGGCTTCTGAAATTAATTATGATATACATATTAGTTTATAAAAAAAAAATGTTAAATTGGATAAAGAGATTTCTGGCACAGATATGGGTTAGGAACCGCTGGAATATTGTAAAATCTAAATATAGAGTCTAAGATGGGATTACCACATGGTTCTGCTAGTAGTTCCTCACTTTTTAACATATATGTTAATGATCTTATTAAGATACTGAAAACAACTGGAAATTTCCGTGCATGCATGATTGCAGATGTCTTGGACTATGGACAGAGGTAGATTACAATCGGAACTACAGAAGACAACAAAGTGAGCTTGAATCGCTATGAATAAAGCACTAGAAGTTCTCCAATCTTGGGCAATAGATAATCAATTGGATTATAAACAAATGTAAAACAACGATTCCCGTTTTTTTACTTTAAGACATGTTGCCTCTGAATTTGAACTATATTTCGATAATACAAATCTTGATAACAGTGATAACACCAAGTACCTCAGTGTACCTTTAGATAACAAATTGAGTTTTCTGGAACCTATAAATCTTACAAAAAGGAATGTTGAAAAATGATTGTCAATCGTGAAAAGACTGGCTGTCGCAAAATGGGGCTACTTTGAGTCATACATAATAAGCATATATCAAACCAATAATCAAGTATGAAAGTGAAATACTTATTACAGCATCACAAACTAAAATCGAAATTTTGGAGGAGCTGAAAATAAAGTTCTGCGTATAATCACCGGTGTAGTTAAAACAACACCTACTGAAACAGTTCTAACCTATGATGCAGTGGAAATCAAGAGGCATGCCGTAAGTGTGTACTCCAAATTGAAAGTGTCTCACAATACAAAAAATGGCTAATGACTTTTTGTTAACAATGCCTGGTCTTTTCCAATTGTATTTTTATTTGTTTATGTTTTTTTAATTTTCCAGAGAATGTGACCATTGTATGGATTGAGTTTCAATAAAGCCATAGGTAACAACAACATATTAGTTTGAATTTCGTAAAGTTCATTTACTTTTATGGAAATAGTGCCTGATATTTTTTCCAACCTCCGACAATGTTGGTAAATGACCAGAAAAAACTCACAGATCTTAGTACTGTACAGCTTCATCAACATAAAATCCACTGAGAAATCAAAGCTTTAACCGTTTCTTAGGCGCAAAGAGGATAGCACAACAAAAATACATAGAAAAATGAGCAGAGATTATGGCTTTAATTATTATTATTATTTTTTCAATTCCTTCTATTCAGCTCACACTCTCCCTATATATATCTTGTTCAAATTTTCAAACGTTCATAAAATACTTTTTTTATTCTTCACTCAAGTTCAAATACATTTATTTTGAACTTGTAGTGGATGACACTTCATTCGAATACAGTTTTTCAAATATTTATTCATTAATTAAATTTAATTAATTAATTTTAGTTTTTAGATTTATGTTGCATGTATCTACCAATAGATGGCGCCAGATAAACTTAAAAAAATGAATGAAAATTATTTGTAAAGGACTTTCTGGAATAGAGTGAAAAAAAAAAGTAGGAATTGACTTTATTTTTTATCCATGACAACACCCGATCGCATACTGCTGTGTAAAACCAAGAAAATTCTTGGATAGTTTCATAGGAGAGTGTTTGATTATTGGGCGTGCTTTTATATAAATCTTTTTATATAAATTATTTTCCCGTGATAAGATTGTATAGATCATTAATTATCAAACAATTGCTACTCAATTGCTCAGGCGTTTTAAACATTTCTGAAACACAGCGTAAATGTCTTAAATAAGTTTAGTTTTTATTGGAACTTAAACTATCTTCATAATATGCACTTAATTATAGTTTTCTTTTTATATAAATTATTTCCCCGTGATAAGATTGTATAGATCGTAAGTATCCAACAATTGCTACTTTGTCAGGCGTTTATAAGCATTGCTGAAACAATTACTTGGTTAATAATTGAAATGCTGTAACGCATGGTAGGATGTTTTTATTTTTATTTTTAATTTTTAATGTATAAAGACCCTTCAGAAATTAATAAAAAAACAAGTTAATATCCTAGAATATATATATTTTTACCATAAAATGCTGTAAAGCATTTTATATTTCATATTAATTAAGCCAAGAGAAGAAATTGTTTCCTTCTTCAAAATTTTATAAATAAAGGGAGACAAAGTTCCCTCAAAATGTTATAGTACATTGAAATTTTTGATATATATTGCAGAATAAATTAAGAGTTTTGGTTGATGATACATTATCCATAGCCATAGTGTAATATAAGAAATAAAGTCACATGTAGATGAAAGAACATGTAGACATGTAGATTTTTATTGAAGGTGTTTTTTTTTTTGTGCAAAATGAAAAATGCTAAATTTGTGTATCTCCTTAAAACAGTAAAAATGTGTAAATTCTTGCAGAAACTTCCATTTAAATAGGGAGTATGGTTCCCTGATGGACAGAAATGTTGGTTATCTGTTAGGAATGGATTTTGACAGATTATCGGTGATGAACAAGGATATTTATTCCATTCCCTTCCTACAGAAAAGATCTTTCATCTGTGGGGTCATTTGAGGGGGAAGATAGATAGGTATTTACTCATCTGTCTAGTATGTCCCAAGCAAGTTCTATTAGGTTCAGGTGGTATGATTCGTTCATAGTTATGAAAATCGCCCACTAGCCCAGTACGATGTAGTAAGCAATTATTATCAATTAAAGTAAGATAATCTCCGATCATTTAAGAGTAAGAGATTGAAAAAAGACGTAATTAATCATTATATTACAAAGCTGTCAAAGATCTATACCTAATAAGGCGGTTGTCGGCGGAGGAGATGATGGAGATGACACCTCAAATCAATAGTCCACATAATCCAAATTCCTTCACTTCTTCCGTGAATGTAGGATTGCTTTGAACTATATGTTCTGTTCGGATGAAAGTCCATTATCAGGATGGACTATAAAACGAAACTTGACGCAGAAGAGCGCATTTCTCTATTCATATCTTCTTCAATTGACCTCTTTTATTCACTCTCTGTGGGCAGCACAATGACAGTCTGTTAATCAAAGTCATACCTTAGGTTTACGAGCCAACAAACCTACAACTTGAGTAGATTTCGTATGATTTGAGACTTGAAACTGTGGTGTCAGTAGACGAATGAAGGAGTTGTTAAAAATATTGACATCGTAATTAGGTTTCTCTGGCCGTCAGTTTTAAGTACCATCCTTATTAGGACTTGTTGATCATCCATGATTGATCTGGATTTCAGTGCTTATTTCCAGTTTCAAAAAAAAATCACACTTTGTGATGATCTCATAGATTCTCAAAATATCGCTTGTATTCTGCAAGCTCCTAATCAAGTAATAATTCTTCAGCCTTCTAATTACAGTAATCGATTTTGTTCAGATATCACTCTCTCTGATACAAAACTCTCAAATAAGACAATTTCTCTTCGCCTTTTCTTTATTTATGCTAACAGATCATTGTCCATCAACTTCGTTCACAAGTCATTTTGTATGCCAGAAGCAAAATATGATATTTTCTCCCATTTTCCGACGTTTGAAAATTTAAATTTTAACACTATTTATTTTCATTTTGTTAATAAAAATCACGATTATAACTATTTTCAACATAAAACCTGCAGTATCTACTACTATTTAGAATTTATCAACAAAAACGTGTAACTTTAAAAAATACATTTAAAGACTTCATGGAGCTCCATTATTTGTGCAGTTTTACTGCTGGAGAAAGCGGAGTATTTTGTTTTATTTATATAAAAAAATACTACAAAAGCGTTTTCGTAGAAACTCAGAATTTTGAAGAATCACTGTTGTTTGAGTCTATTTATAGCTCCATTGTATTGTATACTCACTACTTATGCATTTTATTTTTCTTATGCAAATTACTTTTAGGTACACATTTGTGTTTTAACTGTGACTGTTTTCTTTTCCTTTTCCTCCTTGCCTAATATTTTTTAATTTGTTTTCATAGTTTTATAGGCATTATTGATAAGATTTTGTTTTTTACAGTGGTACAAAGATATTACCTGCGAGTAAATAAATAAACGATTCCAAAGTATGCAATGCTTTTAAAGTTAGCAGTTCCTTTATATGAAATTAATTAATGAATAAGAATATATTCTTGTTTTTAATTTACAGATATACATTTTCTTAGGTCTGTCTTTCAAATCTAACTGATATGAAATAAATTAAATATAATTTTAAGTTTTTTTTTATTTTAAATATTATTAATGTAAATAATAATAATTAATATTATTTAATTAATTTTATAATATTTAATTAAAATGTTTTTTAAAAATACAATCTTACCATGTCCTTTTCTTAACAGATTACATGTTGTAGTTAAATAATGTACTTTTAAATAAATAAGTACATTATTTAACTACAACATGTAATCTTAAAAGAAAAGACATGGCAAGAATATATTTTTACATACTTAAAAACAAAAACCACCTTTCTAAGGAAAAAATGAATAATTATTATTATTCACTTTATATATATTCATTTAAACATTTTAAAATTAAACACTCTTCAAATTTAGAAATAATTATTCATGTACTTAGCAGAGTAATATTCAAAATGCACTTCAAGCACATTACTTAATGCATAAATTTCCCCCAAATTCTTTAATAGCAATTTCGACTGTTCAGAAACCCTACTCCCAAAGTTCCTACATTTCCAAAGCAAATCGATCTAAACTAATTGGCGTGAAACCTGCTCAAAGGAATATTCATATGAATCTTGCCGTGCAATCGGCACAGAACCACATTTTAAGTAACCCCACCACAACGAAAGAGTCCGCTGCACCAGCACCAGCCGTTCCTCTGTATGTAATTATTCGGCTCATGTAATGCCAGTAATTAAGAGAACTGATGCCATCAATGCACAACTAAGAATCAAGGAGCGTGCAGTCGATCGATACAGAAAGTTGGTACGCAGGTGTGCCGAACGAATAATTTCTGTGGTACATGGAGCATAAAGTGGTTCTAGAACTTCGATCGGACTTCTACTTATAAAATAAAACTACCAGATCGATGCATGTAATTTACTTCTGGGACCTATTATTGAATATTTATATGCAAGGAAGTAGAAAAAAAAAACTGGGACACTGATTTGTATGTAGAATTGTTTTGGTACATTAAGTACTATTTGGGGTTTTTTCACGTATGCATATTCCATTAACTATAACTGTGACTTTGTCAAATATTTATGATAATAAAATTATAGTCTTGTCTCACATGATATTTGAAGAACAGAAATAAAATATGTTCGGAAATCGAAATCGGTAGCTGGTAAATATTTATTTTTCAAAAAATTATTTGTTTTTAATCATTATTTTTATATTCGATAGGACTTTTGTTTATAAAAACACTGATTTAGGTATGTATTTGAGTTTCATTATGCGGAGTGTGTCTATAGGAATTTTTTTCCAACATTTCAAAATATTCTAATCTTTTCGTACTGAAAAAATAAACACCTGATGAAATCCATTAACAATTTAACAAAACAAATATGTTTATTTGACATTTACATTGACTGGAACTTTTACTGGAACCTATTATTTAATATTTATTTGCTTGGCATAAAAATTAAATGTCTGATCAATATATATTATGATATATTATTTTTAAGTACATATTTGTATTTTAATTGTATTATTATTTTAACTATTCTCCCTCGTCAATTAATTTTCAATTTGTTTTCATAGCTTTATAGGCATTATTTGTAAAATTCATATTGTTTTTTTTGCGTGATACAAAATATATTACCTGTGAGTAAATAAATAAAAAAACAATCTCAAATATTTGTTTCAAATTTAACAATTTCAAACTTCAAATATCAAATATTTGTGGTAATAAAATTATAGTCTTGTCTCACACAATATTTGAAGAACAGAAATAAAATAAATTCGGAATTCGAAATCGGTAGCTGATAAAAAGCTTGCAAATATTTATTTTCAAAAAATTATTTGTTTTTAATCATTATATTTATATTCGATAGGACTTATGTTTATAAAAACACAGATTTAGATATGTATTTAATTGAACTTTTATTATGTGGAATCCGTCTATAGGAATTTTTTTCAACATTTATAAGTATTTTTATCTTTTGGTACTAAATAATAGCTTTATAATTTAATAAAACAAATATTTTTATTTAACATTTACATTGACTGAAAGTTTACTGGAACATATTATTTAATATATTCATTTGCTTGGAAAAAAACTAAATGTCTGATTAGTATGTAAAAATAGTTTTTTACTCATCCAGTTGCTCTTTGAGTCCATTTATAGCTCCATTATATTGTATATTCATTACTTATGCATTTTGTTTTTCTAAGTTAATTAATGTACATATTTGTATTTTTTTTTAATTTTCTCCCTCGTCTATTATTTTTCAACTTTTTTTCATGGCTTTATAGATATTATTTATAAGATTCATATTGTTTTTAGTGTAATACAAATATATTTCCTGTGAGTAAATAAATGAATAAACAATTTCAAATATTTGTTTCAAATTTAACTATTTCAAATGTCAAATATTTGTCATAATAAAATTAAAGTGTTGTCTCAAACAGTATTTGAAGAACAGGAATAAAATATGTTTGGAAATCGAAATAGGTAGCTAATAAATGCCTTGCAAATATGTATTTTTAAAATATATTTGTTTTTAAACATTATTTTTATATTCGATAGAACATCTGTTTATAAAAACACAGATTTATATGTAATTGAACTTTTATTATGCGTAGAGTACCTGTAGGAATTTTTTTCCAACATTTATAAGTATTTTCATCTTTTGGAACTGAAAAAAAAAATCAACACCTGATGAAATCCATTAATAATTTAATAAAACAAATATTTGATTTAACATTTACATTAACTGAAACGTTTACTGGAATCTGTTATTTAATATTTATTTTCTTCGAAAAAAATCTTAATGTCTGATTAGTATGTGAAAATATAGTTGTTTTTTTTTTGCAAGAATTTTATCAATGATTTATTCAAATATTTATGATAATAAGACACATAATATCAAATTGAAAAACATAATCTTTGAAGTGTAACAGTAAATTAAATAAAATGTATTTGAAAAACCGAAATCCATACTAAATAAATTTGTTTATGAAGATATCCAAAAAATAATAAATTCATTTTGTTTATGAAGACAATTGCTTCAATTTGCTACTTTTTTATTCTGTCATATTTTTACTTATAAAACAAATGAATGTTTTTTAATTTAATGTCTATAAATGCTAATAAAGTATATTTTTAGGATACATAAGTTTCATATTTAATAGAGTAATTTTTGTAGAAAAAAAGTCAAGAGATTAATTTGTATTTGGGGTTGTCCTGGTGTATAAAATTATATCTAGATTTTTAAAATTTATATCTTCTTTCACCAGATGAATTAGATTACTCCAAATTCGAGATGATTCGAGATTACTCCAAATAATCATAATTTAAATCTAATTTTGTATTCTAAAGAATTATCTAAACTTATCAGTGTTTTGCATCAAAATCCCAAAATAAAATATTTTTTTAATACATTTAATCGAACAATTTATATAATTTAGTTCTAGCATCTATTATTGAATATTTATATCAATATAACTGTAAAAAAAAGAAACATAATCATAAATTTAAAAAAAAAAAACATATTAAGGGAAAACACAAAAATCACATCTGTTTTTTTATACAAAAAATTATTATTTTTTTTTTTTTGAAAATGAAAGTAATAAAGAAATATATAAAAAAAATGAGTTTCAATTCAATTATGTTTATTATGATTGTTATGTTTAATAAAGATTTAAATTAGCATTTCAGTAGAAATTAAAGCGTTCTACATCTGAAATGGTTTTTTTAATGAAAAATACAATTTCACTATTTTTGATATATTACTAAATAATGATGTAATTAATACTTAAGTATTACTGGAAATTTATTTTGAGAACTAAACTCTCAAAAATTTATTTTGAGAACTTAATTTATTAAAGTTTTTGAAAATTATTTACTGATTTTTAAGCAAATAGTAATTATTATCGAATCATACGATGACTATTATGTTTGATCGAACTTCTATTTATAAAATACAACGATTAATTCATGTAATTTAATTCTAAAACATTGATTGAATATTTACATAAATTTTGCAAGTTACGTATTATTTTGGTTTTATACATTATTATTTTTTATTACGTAATACAATGTTTTATTAGTTAAACACAATCCCTTCAAATATTTATCATATTTACGAACTAAGTCACAAATTTAAAATTAGTCAACAAAAGGATTAATTTCATTTGATATAAGAAATAAGTTTTTCTGAGCAAAATAACCCTCATTATTTCAAATTGTGCATGAAAGATAAAAGACACAAAAATAAAGCGTTTTTCAAATCATAAAGAACTATTTCTTTATACAAAGTAAATTTTCTTTGTAGTTTTAAGTAAAGATAAATATTTTAAAAGCAAAGTATTTTTTTTTCTTTTGTAAATATTGGCCCGATGTTTTCTGAAATAAATATTAATTTTTAATTATTTTAGATATTTTTTTTCCAGGTTATTAAAAGAAGATATAGGGAAAAAAATTTTTATTACTTTATTTTATTCCTTGTTTAATCTTTTAATAACAATATTAGTTCTTTCATACAATATTATTCATCATTAAAAAGCTATTTTGCCCTATGATATTCTTTACAGATGTATTGTGCTCGTTTCCTAAAAAAATAATTTTTTTCTATTTTTACTTATGTTACCATAGGTAAATATAACAAGTTATTTAATATCTAGTCAAATATTATATTGTGCATATTTTTTCCTTTCCAGTGCAACTTTAACAAGCAGTAATAAATAGCTTCATATATAATATTATTTAGGATTTTTTTCAAATGCATTATTTGGTACTATAATATAAGACAATTGTTTCACACAAATAAAACAAGCACGCATTTACTAACATAAATTTAATTTGTGATGTCATGAATTTTAATTAAAGTTATTTTGAACATCAATACAAAGGAATACAAAACAAATAATTTTATTTATAAAGTACTCACATAAGCGTAATTTTTAATACAAATTATAATTTTTATTTTTTCATGAATGTTTTTTTACACATTTTAAATTTTTGATATCGATATTCTTCAAATTGCTAATTATTGAGAATTATGTTTAAAATGGAATTCAAATAATGCTACTTCAGAATAATTCGTTCCCCATTTTATTTCATTTACAAACTTAAAAGTTATTACAATGTACTTCTGATTATAAAATACGTTATTGAATGAATATTTAGCAATCAAAAAAAATTTTCTGTAACTTTAAAACTAGGGGTTTAAATGTTACAGAAAATTCAGGTGAAATTTTATGTAAAAACATTCAAAAAATAAAAATTTCTATGCATTTATTTTGCGGTGTATAAAAGATTATTTTAGCTTCAGTTATAAGATAGAATAATTTTAATATAAAACAAATTTTAAAAAATTTAGGAATTTTGTAAAGACGTTCTGAAAATATAATCTATATCATTAATCAAACCATTTTTATAAAAAAAAAAAAAATTGCATTACATAATCTTTCATTCTGTAAAAATTTAAATCTTATTTAATAATCGCAAAAAAGTACAATATGTCTACATATTTCATTAAAAGAATGAAACACTTTGTACTTCCCTGAACGTTTAACAATTTAAAATATTTTTAATTTTAGTACGTTTTATTTATGGATTGAAGTTTTAAAAAAAAAAGGCTCGTTATGACAGCAAGTAAAAAGCCATTTATTTTTTAATATTAGATATATAGAAGGATTTATAAAATATTTATAAAATTTTTAAAATTTTTGTTAATTAAAAAAGTATTAATTACTTAGTATTATCTTTTTCATTATCTCTTGATGACAAAAAAATTATGCCATTGCAAAAACGTAGACTCAGACTATCATAAAACCTAGACGTAGACTGCCTTCCAGAAAAAAATAGAAAATATTATTGAGTTTCAAATGAATATATTAAAGGAACGAAATTAAAAATCATAAAATGTAACCAGTTAAAGAATTATGATGACATGAAACATTTTTCAATCAAAATGTCTATGTCATGATCCCATAAATGACGTAAGCCTGACAATCACTTAAAAAATGACATGAAAAACCATTTTTAATCAATGATAAATATTATATATGTGTGCCACGAGTTATATATGTGATATTTTGTATAAAAGCATCGTTTGTAACTGTGAATTTTTTGCAAATTAAATTAATATTAATTATTTATTAGAATATGTTCACAACCTGTAACTTGTATAAGGAACACAATTTTTCCTGGTGTCAATCATTATTTGAAAAATTTTAATAAAGACAAATATTTGTTTTCTTTTAAAGGTGTTTCTTTATAAAGGTAAAAGTTAAAAATTATTATTACATTTCATTTTTGCCACGAGTTTATCAATTTCTAAATAATAAAATCATCCTTACATAAATCCATAACCAGTAATACAATCATCCTTTCACAAATCTATAACTAGTAAAGAACACGAGATTTATAATATAAAACATAAAAGTGTCACTCTCCTAAAACTTGGCAAACATAAACTAGGTACACAATACTTTCTTGAACAATGATAAAAGTGTATATAAGATATGGGTGAATAGTTTGTATGAGGAAAATAGCTCAAAATAGTCCGGTTAAACATTGGAGTGTATTCGGTTGTTAAACTTAATCCCAGAAGGCTGCCCGGACTATGATAAGAGCACGTCGCATCTCGCAGGATTCTATCCCCAAATGACTCATACGTTTAGCATCGGATTTTGGAAGATCTTGTGTCCAGTCGGTCCGGCTTCATGTCATCGTTTATTTCCTCGGCTTCCTGACCGCGTCTCGTTGCCGGACCTTATTCTTTTTCCTGCTTTTGGTCCACTGGGCGTCGAGAACGTATTTATTTTCTAAGCTTTCCGGTTTTTCTCTCGTTCCATTTATTTCTACGGCTGTTTCCCCCAAAGATGCATGCTGTTTAGAAATAAAAAAAACGTTCGGTTTAGCGAAGTGTGGGGATCTTAAAAGGATTTTAGCATCTGTTCTTGACTAAAAAAAAAGAATATTTTAAGTATTATACACAAGCGTAAACAGGTGTGGAATAAAAAAAAGTAGGCCGTAAAGGCTAAATCTGTGTTTCCTTTCAGGCGTGTGATTGATTTGTAGAAGTTTTAAATCCAAATAGAAATTTTGCGTGAAGCGAAAACGGGTTTGTCTGTTTTAAATTTCGTTTCATTCGTTTCTTTTTTTTGTGTGTGTGTGTGTGAAAGTTATAGGATATCATGGATCAGTGTATGTCACATTTAAGTAAATAGCTGTCTTGCGACGTTTAAGTTTTGATGTGATTTGAAGAAATGTTTATGTTAACTCAAGTTTGAAATCTGAGAAACAATATCAATTTTTATGATTAAATGTACTTGAAAATCAGAAAAAAATCTATTTGGTATGTTAAAGATTATTGTTTTTTATGTCTGATATATGACAAGTACATTTAAGAGACTAACTTAATTTAAAAAATTATGTCATTGAAAAAATTAGATTTAGTATGCCTTCAGAAGAGATAGAAAATGTTATTGATATTTAAACGATTAGATTAAAAAGAAGAAAATTAAAAGTTTAAATGTCACCAGTTAAAAGAATTGTCATGATAAGAAAAATTTTCTAGTCAAAATATCTATGAAGAAATATATTCAAAGATGCTGTTAGAATTAATATTATATGCTGTATTAAACGAATTTATAAATTTTATAAAATCCTCAAGATAGCATACAGTATATGTGGAGCATCAGATTCTTGATGTCATGATCCCATAGATGGTAAACATATCAATCACATAAATCATATAAAAATGGCAAAACCTTTAATTAACCAATGACAAATATAAATTTTTATGTAATGTGTATAAAAGCCTTGTTAGAAAAATTAATTTTTTAAAAAATTAAATTTATATTTATTGTTTATTAGAATCTTTTCATAACATGCAACTTGTATAAGAACAAAAATTTTTTTGGTGTCAAAAAAAAACCATGACAATGATCTTAAAAACTAAAAATCATTTGCTTTGTAAATTTTAATGCAGACAAATATTTGCTCTTTTTTAAAAGGTAAAAGGGTTTTCTTTTATAAAGAAAAAAAGTTTAAAATATTCCTACAAATTATTAATACATTTTTTTGCCAGGAGTTCGTCAATTTCATCATCATCAAATATAAAACTAAATCACCCTTACACAAATTCATAACTAGTAATCCAATTATCCTTTCACAAATCTATAACTAGTAAGGAACACGATATTTATAATATAAAACATAAAATTGTCACTCTCCTAAACGACTTGGCAAACATAAACTAGGTACACAATACTTTCTTGAACAATGATAAAAGTGTATATAAGTTATTGGTGAATAGTTTGTATGAGGAAAATAGCTCAAAATAGTCCGGTTAAACATTGGAGTGTATTCGGTTGTTAAACTTAATCCCAGAAGGCTGCCCGGACTATGATAAGAGCACGTCGCATCTCGCAGGATTCTATCCCCAAATGACTCATACGTTTAGCATCCGGATTTTGGAAGACCTTGTGTCCAGTCGGTCCGGCTTCATGTCATCGTTTATTTCCTCGGCTTCCTGACCACGTCTCGCTGCCGGACCTTATTCTTTTTCCTGCTTTTGGTCCGCTGGGCGTTGAGAACGTATTTATTTTCTAAGCTTTCCGGTTTTCTCTCGTTCCATTTATTTCTACGGCTGTTTCCCCAAAGATGCATGTTGTTTAGAAATAAAAAAACGTTCGATTGCATGAAGTGTGGGGATCTTAAAAGGATTTTAGCATCTGTTCTTGACTAAAAAGGAATATTTTTAAGTATTATACACAAGCGTAAACGGCGTGGAATAAAAAAAGTAGGCCGTAAGGCTAAATCTGTGTTTCCTTTCAGGCGTGTGATTGATTTGTAGAAGTTTTAAATCAAATAGAAATTTTTTGCGTGAAGCGAAAACGGGTTTTGTCTGTTTTAAATTTCGTTTCATTTTTTTTATTTATTTATTTTTTTTTTTTGTGAAAGTTATAGGATATCATGGATCAGTGTATGTCACATTTAAGTAAATAGCTGTTTTGCGACGTTCAAGTTTTGATGTGATTTGAAGAAATGTTTATGTTAACTCAAGTTTGAAATCTGAGAAACAACATCAATTTTTATGATTAAATGTACTTGAAATGTTATTGAGATTCAAATGAATAGATTCAATGAAGAAAATTGAAAAGCATAAAATGTAACCAGTTAAAGAATTATAATGACATGAAAATTTTTTTCAATCTAAATATTTATGAAGAAATATATTCAAATGATGCTGTTAGAATTAATTTTATATGCTATATTAAAAACGAATTTATGAATTTTAAAAATCCTCAAGATAGCATACAGCATATATAAAAGCATCTGATTATTGATGTCATGATCTCATAGATGAATAAACATATCAATCACATAAATGATATAAACGGCATGAAAACTTATTTTAATCAATGATAAATATAAATATATATGTGATATTTTGCATAAGAGCATTGTTTGAAAATTTAGATTGCTTTTTGAAAATTAAATTAATATTAATTATTTATTTGAATCTTTTCATAACCTGCAACTTGTATAAGAACAAAATTTTTTTGGATCTAAAAAACCAGGGCAAAAAAATGATACCTTAAAATCTAAAAATCATACCTTAAAGCTTTGCAAAATTTTATTGAACAAAATATTTGCTTTTTTTTTTAAAATGTAAAAGGGTTTTCTCTATATAAAGTAAAAGTTTAAAGTATTCCTAGAAAATTATTATTACATTTTGGCACGAGATTGTCAATTTCATAAATCCCTAAAATCATCCTCACACAAATCTATAACTAGTAATCCAATCATCCTTACACAAATCTATAACTAGCAAACCAATCATCCATTTCACAAATCTATAACTAGTAAGGAACAAGAGATTTATAATATAAAAACATAAAAGTGTCACTCTTCTAAAACTTGGCAAACATAAACTAGGTACACAATACTTTCTTGAACAATGATAAAAGTGTATATAAGTTATTGGTGAAATAGTTTGTATGAGGGAAAATTGCTCAAAATAGTCCGGTTAAACATTGGAGTGTATTCGGTTGTTAAACTTAATCCCAGAAGGCTGCGGACTATGATAAGAGCACGTCGCATCTCGCAGGATTCTATCCCCAAATGACTCATACGTTTAGCATCGGATTTTGGAAGATCTTGTGTCCAGTCGGTCCGGCTTCATGTCATCGTTTATTTCCTTGGCTTCCTGACTGCGTCTTGCTGCCGGACCTCATTCTTTTCCTGCTTTTGGTCCGCTGGGCGTCGTATTTATTTTCTAAGCTTTCCGGTTTTTCTCTCGTTCCATTTATTTCTACGGCTGTTTCCCCAAAGACGCATGCTGTTTAGAAATAAAAAACGTTCGGTTTAGCGAAGTGTGGGGATCTTAAAAGGATTTTTAGCATCTGTTCTTGACTAAAAGATTATTTTTAAGTATTATACACACGCGTAAACAGCGTGGAATAAAAAAAGTAGGCCGTAAGACTAAATCTGTGTTTCCTTTCAGGCGTGTGATTGATTTGTAGAAGTTTTAAATCCAAATAGAAATTTTGCGTGAAGCGAAAACGGGTTTTTGTCTGTTTTTAAATTTCATTTCATTCGTTTCTTTTTAAAGGATATCATGGATCAGTGTATGTCACATTTAAGTAAATAGCTGTTTTGCGACGTTTAAGTTTTGATGTGATTTGAAGAAACGTTTATGTTAACTCAAGTTTGAAATCTCAGAAACAACATTAATTTTTATTATTAAATGCACTTGAAAATCAGAAAAGAATCTATTTGGTATGTTAAAGATTATTGTTTTTCATGTATGATATACGACAAGTACATTTAAGAAACTAACTTTTAAGTATGTTTTAAAAAATCTTTCAGTGGCAGATTTTTTACCAATTCTATGATGTTTACAAACAAGTAATATAAAAAAAATGTAAAGTCAATTCCTACTTTTAAGTTGAAATTTTCCTCTTACTTCTGCTCCATCTATTGGTAGATACATGTAACTTAAATCTAAAAAAACCCTAAAATTATTTAATTAAATTTAATTAATGAATTAATATCTGAAGAAACTGCATTAACATCAAGTGTCATCCACTACAAGTTCAAAAAATGTATTTGAATGTGAGTGGATGAATAAAAAATATTTTATTAACGAATGAAAATTTGAACAAGATATATATATATATATTGGGAGAGTGTAACTAATAGTAGTAATTGAAAAAAAGTTTAATTATAAACGTAATTTAAATAATTAAACGTAGAAATTATAAACTTATTTCAAAATATTTAATAATAAATAGATAAGTATATGACAGTAAAATTATGTCGCGATATAAATAAACGTAAATGAATCATTTATATTATTATTTTTAGTCTAATTTAGAATGGATAATCAAAAATTAATCTGAATGGATAACTACAAATGTTGTTAGCATAGAATATGCCGATAATAAAATATATAATAGTTGTTTTATTTAATTCCATGATGGTATTTTTTGAAGTAAACTTTTTATGATTTCATGAAGTAATTTAAAAAATATTCTAAAAAGAGTATTATTGTTGAATAATGTTTAAGAAGAAGATTATTTTAAAGGTGTTCATGACAGTTTTGAATATTTTATATTATATTAAAATTAATTATTATTTTCTTGAGTTCAGTGATTTAACGAATTATACAAATAAAATGAAGTATTAGCATAACCTATCATTAAATATAATCATTCAAGAAAAAAAAACAACAAAATGAAACAATGAACAACAATTTAATTTAAGATTTAGTTCTACTACTGTGGCCAGAAAGTAAGATTAATTTTTTTTTTTCTAAAACTCTTTATTAATTCTTCCAAATTTATTTCAACGCCTTCAAAGTAATCCCCCTCCGTACACAAAACACTTATGCCACCTTTTCTTCTTAACCTCAATGCATGCTAAAAAGTCATCGGCAGGGAAGGACTTCAAAGCGCGCGGCGATTCACGTTGAATCTCTTCAATCGACTCAAAACAGTGTCCTCGGAATGGTTTCATTTTGGCGAAAAGTCACGAAGAATCAATGCAGTTTGAGTTGGCGAATGCAGTGTTTTCGGTATCAATCGAGATTTCACGCGTTTGAGGCCCAAAACGGAATTAACTGATCCTTTTGAAATTCCAACATCAGCAAGGTCTCTAATTCTAAATCGACGGTTTGCAAACACCAAATCTTTAATTTTTTTGGTTTAATTTTTTTGAGCTTCGTCGGTTGAGGTTGATGGTTGACAGAGGGCTCTTCGTCTTCAACGCGTTTTCTGCCTTCTTTGAACTGTTTATACCATTTCTAAACATTTCTTTCCGATATAAGAATGCTCACCGAATGTATTCTGAAACATTCTATACGTTTCCGAAAACAAAATTTAATGCAAGTTCTTTGTTCAATTAATTTAGGTATTTCAAAAATCACCGGAAGCAGTTTTAGAGTCTCACAAAGCCAAGCGTAACTCAAGCACTAACGAATATTTTGACGTCAAATTTCACACAGGTGTCAAGAACAGTGCCAGCAGCCTAAAAAGAAATTCCATATGTCCCAGGAATTTTAAATTTAAAATTGGTCTTACTTTTTGGACACAGCAGTATACTACTTTTATACATTTATGCATTAAGAAGATTCTTTGTAAATTATTGTAATATAAATAGTTCATATAAAGAATTTAATGTCAACAAATGTTTCCGCGGTAATGAAACTCGCATAGCATAATTAATGAAATCAAATACTAACTTTACTAAATAAACAATTCCGTAACATTTAAAACATTCCTATGTAGTAAACATTTAAACAGAAGATAAGATGTACCAAATTACTATTATGGACAATTTTTACAAACTCCTTCACACTTGAAGATTAAAACATATTTATTTTTCTTTCTTAAGAAATTTATTCATTGAAGACTTCTTTAAAAAATTTGCCAGTCTATTGGTAATTTTAATTAAAGTTTCATATTCTCACGATATTTTTTGTGCTATCCTTTTCCCGTCAAATTTGCATATTAATTAAAGAAGGCAATTTTATTTTCCTTACGGTATCATCTTTATGACTTCCAAAACTGCTCCGTAGAAGAATACATAATTGTTCTCCGCCATATTACATGAAGTTATGATGTGGTATTTTGAAATTCATTTCAAATTAATGTTATTTTATTTTTTATTTTCCATTTCATTAAAATTAGAATTTTAAATAAATATTATTGCGTTAATATCAAACATTTTTTTTGTATCCAACTATGATGAATATCAGATTTTAATACGTAGTTTATTTTATTTAGAGTAGGAAATTATGTTTCTTGAAAGAGTGATAATCTAAAGAAAAGTTTCAATGATGAGATTATTAGACTATTTAGAAAATATTCAGAATTGGATGAAATTATAATTATTTACAAATATTTTAGAAAATAATTGAGATAAAATTAATCAAAATAAGAAAAAAAAATATATTAATGCATTCAGATAATGGTTTTGTTTACAAAATTTCTGTGAAGCTTATAAAATTTAACATGCGTTCATAATATTTATTTCATGTATCTTAAACATGCATTTTTATAAACAATCTAAGTTTATATTATTTTGATTTTTTAATTACTTTATTTGTATTTATAATTTATTTTTGTTTTTCTAATGTTCGTAAGAATTCACTTATTACATTGAATTCAGTGTGGAAAATTTTTATTTGCATGCTTAATGTAAGGATGTGGTTGTTAGTGTGTAATGAAATTCTCTAATCAATGTGCTTGGTTGTGTAGTGTCCATTCCAAATATTATTTCAATTTGCCTTTTCATTATTTTATTCAGACAATATCAGAACTTGACAAATGCAAAAATCAAGAATCCATTATTTCAATTTGATTCCCAAATCGATTTATACTGATTTCAATAGTCTACCCTCAATCGAATTCAATTCCAATCTGATAAATTCTCCATTGGATAGGGAAGATAGGGGCATGGATTCCCTTTTTATAGGGATTATCAAAAACCCATAGTTTGAGTTGCCACAATTGCAAAATTAATAAATCTTTATTCTTAAACATAAGATTCATAGTATTACCATTAGTATTGTAAAAGAAAATTTTGTACTGAATTAGTATTTTTACTGTATTGATACAGAAAACATCTAAATAATTAAGTCCTCTTTTGTACATCATACAATAACCTAGCAAAAACTAATAAATAAGCTCATTTGTTGGGATATTGATTTTTGGATTTACTGATCGGAATTTTATAAAGGTGTGTTAAAAACATTGAACATTTATTAAAAAAATATTCAATTGAGTCATCAGGATCATTCAAATGGATATAATGAAAAAAAATCAAATATAATTACATTCAGTTAGTTAACAAATTGTGCTGTTTATTAGTAGATGTAATAGATGTAGTTTAACCAAGTATGTATGGCACGAACAGTGCATTGAAAGCGATTATAGAAGGATATTGCCTTCCGGTAGGATTTTTCGGAACAGTGAGAACCCCGTACGTAAAAAAAAAAAAACTAATACGTAATCACATACGTAAACATAAAAAATCCAGCTACGAATTATATAAATAAATTAAGAAAAAAACAAATATTTAACAAATTGGTAATTTTATGTCAAACTGCACCGAATAAAAAGAAATATATTTATAAGCTGTGTTCAAAATATTTGTAGCAACAAGCAGAAAGACTAGAATTCCGTTTGAGAATAATGTGGGAGAAATGCAAATTATATATATATATATATATATATACAGAGAGAGAGAGTCGCTATAAAGTTGTAGTTTCATTTGGAATTTTTCGTTGAAGTCGTAGTATTATTTAAATATAATCCCACCGTCGGAGTTTAATTGTAATTTAAATATTTTTTTAAAAAGTTATAAAATAAGAAAAAGCAAACATTCCGAATTTAATGTATTTGATTATTTGGTTTATTAAAATTCGTTATGAAAGCGAATTGTCTGATAAAGTAATGCAAAAAGTGTGTTTCTACAAAGGAAAAAAAAAAGTCTGAAAGTGATTTATAATTAAGATTTATAATTATTAAAAGTAAGATATATTATTATTATAAAACTGCTATTTTCAGTGTTCTAATTTAAAAATATAATTGTTTGGAAAACAGAAAATATCCATCTGCAAAAGCCAATTATCTATTTGGGATAACAGGCAAATTGTTCTAGTTTGCAACTAGATATTTTCCAGTCCATTGGTAAAACAACACAATGCTGCATGCTAAAAACAGCTGCATTGTTTATAGTGTTGTAATGGGTACTAAACCTGAATATGGATCTCCTCAATGGAGTAACGTCCATTTACTGATATGGTATTTTTAGTGTCTCAAGCAATTCATAACCCTATTTGATTTGGCAAGATATAGAGTTTTCCCACGAACATCATCGAAAGAAATTGTTACAGCGTACTCATGGCGTCTATGAAGACATTATAAGAAATGAGAACCCCAAATTTTCGACGTTATTACCGGATACCAATATTTTCAGCAAATCCATCCATCATTACTTGAGTATATTCCAAGGTGCCATTGGTGCAAACTTCGTGTGTTTATGGTGCAAACTTCGTGTTTATGGACGATAATACAAAGTCACATAGGGCGTTCTGTTGAGCTTCTAGAAAGTGAAGATATCATTAGAATGGATTGAATAGCTTCACTGATTTAAATTCCACAGAACATATGTTAGGTTGATAACATGTAATGTCTCCATGTTAGATGCTTTAGAGTCGTCGATGCTTGAAGTTGTCACGATTAAACCACCAGATAACACTAGCAACTGAAATATATGCTCTTCGATAATGGTCATTCTAAATTTTACAGCTGTAAAACTAAAAGGTTTTGAGTTCGAAGCAACTACTGCAGTTAAGAAAATCATATTCCTTCCTAAAGGATATTCTATTGGGCATAAAAGCATTTATATCAACGTTACTCTTTCTATGAAGTTTTTATATAATTTCCATACTACTAATCAGTTTACATCGTTAATAGACTTTATTATACTTTCTTAATTCTTTAAGTACAAAATACTGTCTTCTCCTTCTGACTTTCATGTCTCTCATGAGGTTTCTTTGGAATTAGTTCAGAAAACAATTTGCTGCTTATACTTAGTAATTGTGGTACAGTTGTAATAGTAACTTTCTGTTTTATCTGTTTATTGACATAATAGTATAGTACCATTAGTAGTTTCTTTTATTATTTGATAATTCTAGTACCTTAATTGAAATGGCTTCTTGTAGGATCTAGTATCAACAAGTATAAACTGTAATATATTTTTCTTTTTGTATCTTTCTAGACTTTACTCACTTGTGACATATTTTCTAAATAATATTATCAAAAAAATATTTCATCTATCTTTTTTCACAAAAACTCACTTTCACTACTTTCCATTGTATGTATCATTATAAAATTGTTATATATAATATTTTAATCTGTGTAAATATTTATTTATTTCGAAAAGTATCTGCGTATGTCAGAAATGTATGTTTTAAACTTTAAATGCCCGTTAGTGTCTAAAATATACTAGTTGTCATTATTAGCAAAAACTTATATTTAAGCATATATGATGTCATCTGAAATCTCTTATGGTTTTATTTTTAAAATAATAAGTTCAGAGTGAAGTCTTTTGTGTTATCCCAAATCTAATGAAGAAATAAAATTCGAATTCAGAATTATTTTCACAAAATTGAAATAGATTTAAGCCAAACTTATCTTAAAAAGTAGGAACCTTTTTTTTTCCCCCTTAATTTCATGAACGTAATCTTCCTTTAGAGACAATTTAGAAACCAATTGTAAGAAAATAAATACTCCAAGGGAAGAGTTGAATTATTTTAAAAAAGAAAAAAAAAGCCTCCATTGAGATTCCAAATGTCTAAAGAAATGTAAAATCCCGAATTATGGCTGAAATTAAATTAGGTTGTAGCTTTTATATCTCCTAACATTTTCAAACTACTTCTTTTCATCATCATTATCATCAATCAATTGAAAAAGTTTTTCAATCTGATTTTTATGCTTTCTTCTTTTCTTCAGTACCAAATCATATTCTTTCGGTTACTTCTTAAGTTTTTCTAATCATCATCTTACAGTCCAATTTGTTTTGGGGAGTCTTTAAATTCAGTTCTTCAGTAAAACTATATATGAAAGAAACCTCTTTTTTTTTATTTTATATTCCCGGAGTAAACTTACCATTCACTTTCTTAGCTTACAGGAGCCCATGAATTATTCATTGAATCGAAAAATGGATTGTGAGGTCTGTCTAGACGGGGAGAATGTGATCGAAACCAGGATTAAGGAAGGATTTATCTCAGGAATACGGAAACATTTCTTGCTGATGCTTTAATAGATTAAGACCTCTTTTGATATCTTTTCAAACGGACTATTTCGGTAGAATCGCTTTTGGGAATAATTCCTTTAACGAACAAGAAGTTTTCAAAACCATCATTTGACGTCAATGGGCAATCTTCAATCTGAAACTGTAAAAGTTGTGTGAGGAAGTTTGAAGATGTTACAGATAGGAATATCAAATTTTCTGCAGTTTAATTATCATCTTATGGTCGAAAAATACATATTTTTAATGACATAAAATTAAAACTTGTTTGATAATTTGGCATCATTATATATTAAAATCCATTTAAAAAAACACAAAAATTATTTGGTTTTTAAATGTAAAATTTTTATATTAGCTATTTTTAATATATATTGACTGAAACCATTTCTTAAAAAAAAAAAACATTTCTTAAAAGTACTAAAGCTGCCTTTCAAGAAATCACCTAATTAATATATAAAACCTCTAGTCTTTGTTCAGTATTTATTTGAGTGAAAATTCTAATCTTCAAAAATAACAGTTATCTAAGAAAGATAAATACTGGAGAAACTATCCTTTTTAGCTGATTCTGTTTATTTTAAAAATATTTTAATTACTAAAATTAAAAAAAAAATCTCCAATTTTTAAAAGAAAAAATAATTTGTTGACAGCTATGCTTGTTTTGTATATCTTTGAGTTATTTATGTGTGGAGTTTTGAAGATGAGTTTTAACATAATTAATAAAAACTAGAATTGTTGGGCAATGTTTTCCAAAGCTGGATTCTTGTAAAACACATTTTACAACAATTTAAACCATGTAAACAAGTTGTGTAACATATATATCGCAATTTTCCGAACAGCAAATATAATAAATAAATTTACAAATATGTTGTAAATCCTGAAAAATATTATTAAATACATAAAAAATATAAATATGATTTAGAAAATGTTTAAAAACTTTTAGTTATTGTGTTTTTATTTCTTTGAAAATGTAAAAACACTATAATCTCATAAATACTCATCGCCGAGGAAAAGCAAATGCATCTTCTTAAAACTACTAAAAGAGACTATAAAATTAGCTAAAAGAAATGCAAATTTTAACCAAAACCGCTTTTTAATGCGGGGGAGAAAACTTTAAATTTTTAACTGCAATAAAACTTATTTGATTTGATAAATAAATAAAGTCTGAAATGTCTTGTATAGAGGATACCTTCATGTTTGACGTGCTACAAATTTAAATATTTATAGAAACAGTAGCTTCTTAACTTATTTTGGTTAATTTATGAAAAATCTGAACTTAAAATTTATTTTTCGTTTAATTTTAATTTTCATAAGCATTTATAAACAAATTGGAAAATTTTTATTTTCCAAATTATACACATGGAATTTACACATAAAATTGCTTTATATAAAAAAATTTATTTTTATATTTAAAACTTGATGTGTAGAGTAAATTTTTATTTATGTGTACATATGTATATTTTGTAATAAAATATGTGCATTTGTAATAAAATATTCCCTATTGCATTAAATTTGTTTTAATATTAACAAACACGATATTTTTTTAATGCAAACGTGTCTGTTTGATTTGAAAAGAATGTTTATTATCTATTTAAAATAATTATTGATATATTGGAAATTTGTATTCATGTTGAATATCAAATTATGCTTTAAAATATAATTTACTTATTTTTCAAATATATAATACATTATTCTTAATTCAAATTTTATAACCCAACAATGTGCCTTATTGTTGTCTACGACTGTATAGAGTATGACGGAATATAAATTTCATATCATTTAAAAAACCTTATAATATGATATAAATAATGCAGTATGATTGATATTCCAATGATACTGTATGAATTAAAATCGTATGATACAGTATCAATTAAAATCATATTATGCAATAACAATTAAAATTAAATGACTATTGAAAAAAGTATAGTGAATTTAAGTTTTTTTTTTAAATAAGGCATTTTAAATAAACGAAAACTAACATTTTTTACTCTATTTTTAATCTTTTGATAAACATATAAACTACAGAATATTTTCTTTTTAATTTATCTTATAACTAAAATATTCTACATTTATCTAGTATTTTACAATTTGTTGTTTAAGTTTAATCATTCAAATTGCAATATAGACAAATAAATTATATTTTTCGATCAAATTATAATCTTTGATTTTAAACATAATTTTTAGAAATGAATAATTAAAAGTTTATAAATATTATATTATAAATTTTGAGCCCTGAATTGTTAGTCAATTTAAAACGTTCATTTTATATGTTTGCATTTAAATATTAATACTGCATTTATTTAAAAGTAGAAGATTGTATAAATGCATTATTTTAAAATATTAATTCTATAAGCTCCTACATTAATGCTATATTTTCCTTCAAATATGAATTAAATTTAATTAACTTTTTTAATCACTTAGAGAGATTACTTTTGTTTCCAAAATTAGCTAAAATTAACTGCAATCATTCAAATATTTATTATTTACAATTGGAATTTAAATATTGGAATAACTGCAGCATTAAAAATAGAGCTTTCGAACATTATTGCTGAGTGTATAAAAGTAAATTTAAGAATATATTAGTAATTGCACACTTAAGTAAAAAAAGTTAATTTAAACTAAAACGATATGTAAAATGTTTATCTGCATTTAAAAAAGTTCTTTTTCGATGATGGATTTAAAATAATTACAAACATTTAATTATTTAATATTTCTTAAGGAAATTAAAAATCTTATCAAGTTCCGTAACTAAGTTCTAAAATTTTAATAATTCTGTATAAGTAATTTAAAAAAAATATAATTATAATTGGACTTATTTAAAAACTGATTATTTTAACTTTCTAAAAAGAAACTGGAAAAATTATCTTTATTTAAAAAAAATCATCTACCAAAATGAAGAAAGGCTAATTACAATCATTTAAACATTTAGCAGCTCTTAAAAATTTTTTTAAATACTTTTACTACTTGCACTATTATGGTAGGAATTTTCTAAAACTTATTATTTTATTAAATAGTACTAATTAGAAACTGATTATTTTCAGTTTCCCTTAAAAAGAAAAAAATTATTTTTATTCAAAAAAATACCATATATCGAAATGAACAAACATAAGCTACAATGATTTACAAATTTAGTCCATATTTTTTTTAAATACTCCATTAATTAAAGAATTAAGGTAGGAATTTTCTATTAGCTTTTACTATATATGTGAAAACAGTATTGATAACATTTTATTAAATAGATTTATTTAAAAACTGATTATTTAAAATTCTCCTCAAAAAGAATACAAAAATTATCTTTTATTTAAAAAATCGTCAATCAAATGTTAACAACAATGATTTAAGCGTTTGGTAGTCCTTAAAAAAGTTAACATATTCTGTTAAATGCAGAATTATGATGGTAACCTTCGAAACTTTTACTATATATGTGAAAATAGTTTTAAGAATTTATTAAATTGACCTACTAAAAAACTTGTTTTTCAAACTTTCCCTTAAAAAAATTTAAACTTTAAAACTTTAAAAAATTTTAAACTAACTTTTAAAACTTAAAACTTTAAGCATTCGCTTAAAAAAAAAATTTAAAACTTTTACAAAAACTTTTTTAAACTTTCCCTTATACCCAAAAATTAACCTTACCAAAAAAAAAAAAAAATCATCTATCAACATGAGCACGTGAACAAGTTATAATATTAGGGTAAGAAGTTTCTGGAACTTTTGCTATTTATTGGAACATAATTTTAAGAATATTTTATTAAATATACCTAGTTAAAAACTGATAATTTAAACTTTCCCTTAAAAAAAAAATGATTATGTGTGTTTAAAAAAACAATTCTCAGATGCATTGAAGCGTTGCGAAATGGCTTCCACAGCAGTTTATAAATATATACTAAACAAGTTAAAGCTTCCAATTTTTATGGTTGCAAGCAATACACACCAGCTGCGTCGTAATCGGAGAGTAAAAAGTAAATTCACTTAGGCACGCCGAGTAAATAGTAGCCAGCTGACGGCCCAATATCTTCTCAATGAACACAGTATACTATTTTTCAGTGTCTTTTGAAGCAAATTACTGAATGTCCCCACCAACCTTTTTTCACGTCTTAAAAGACTGGCATTTTTAACTAGTAAGAGCGAAAAATGGTTCGCTTTATTTGATTTGAAATGCTGTGAGGCGGATTTTACTGTCGTTTGAATAAGCCAATTATGAACGTTGTATAAATATCAGAAGTCGACAAAAATTGAAGATGAGTAAGTTATAAAAATAAAAGGAAGGGAAAAAATTATCTTATTTTTAAAGAGACAATCATTTATTAAATTTTGTCTGTGAGATACTGTTTTTTTTTTTTTTTTTCTTTTTTTTTTTTTTTTTTCTCGTACTACTGTCACAACTTAATTGTGAATAATTATATTTAAAACATATAATATTCAGAAGCTAACAAAGTGTCAATTTTTTTTTAAACTTTGGTGTCGTAACAAAAAAATTTTAATTTGATCTTAAATGGCTATAAAAATAAATTAATGGATTTCGTTGAAAAAAATTATTCATTAAGACACTAAATTTCAATAATCAAAAACATTTCGATACAACGAAAATAATGTCATTATATTTATGTAAATGTACAATGAAAATAATGTAATTATAGTTATGTCAATGGGCAATGAAAATAATGTAGTATACACTCTAACAATTATAGCATTATGGAAAGAATTTTCTAAAACTTTTATTATGTATGGGGAAATAGTCTTAAGAATTTAATAAATAGACTAATTTAAAAAATGATTATTTTAAATTTCACTTCAAAAATGAAACTCAAAAAATTACCTTCATTAAAAAAATCATCTATCAAAATGATCAAATGTAAGCTAGAATCATTTAAAAATTTAATTTTCATTAAAAACTCTAAGTACTCTACTTATTATATTATATAGAAAGAAGTTTCTAAAACTTTTACTATATATGCGAAATTAATCTAAAGAATATTTTATTAAACAGACCTACTTAAAAACTGATAATTTAAACTTTCCCTTAAAAAGAAACGAGAATGAATATGTGTGTTTCAAAAAACAATTCTGAAATGCGGTGAAGTGTTGCAAAATGGCTTCCACAGCATTTTATAAATATATACCATACAAATTAAAGCTTCCAATTTTTATGGTTGCAAAAGCAATACACACCAGCTGCGTCCTAATCGGAGAGGAAAAAAAGTAAATTCACTTAGGCACGCCGAGTAAATAGTAACCAGCTGACGGCCCAATATCTTCTCAATGAACACTGTGCTATTTTTCAGTGTCTTTTAAAGCAAAGTACTCAATCCCCCTTTTTTTCCACGTCTTAAAAGAGTGGCATTTTTAACTAGTACGAGCGACAAATGGTTCGCTTTATTTGATTTGAAATGCTGTGAGGCGGATTTTACTGTCGTTTGAATAAGCCAATTATGAACGTTGAATAAACATCAGAAGTCGACAAAAATTAAAGATGAGTTAAGTTATAAAAATGAATGGAGGAGAAAAAATTATCTTATTTTTAAAGAGATGATCATTTATTAAATGTCGTCTGTGAGATTCCGTTTTTTCTTTCTTTCTTTTCTTATTCTGTTTTTTTTTTTTTCCGTACTACTGAATGAACTTAATTGTAAGTGATTATATTAAAAACATATAATATTCAGAAGATGATGCGTCAATTAGTATTTTTAAAGTTTCATGTCATTACAAAATTGTTTTATTTGATTTTAAATAGATATAAAAATAAATTAGTGGATTTCGTTCCAAAAAAATATTTCCTTAAAAAATTAGATTTAATTAATCAAAAATATTTAGATACAATGGAAATAATGTAATTATGCTTATGTCAAAGTAGGATAAAAAAAATGTCACTATATTTATGTCAATGTACAATGAAAATAATATCATTATAGTTATCTCAACATGCAATGAACATATCGTACCATATAATCTAATAATTATAACATTATGGTAAGAACTTTCTAAAACTTTTATTATGTATGCGGAAATAGATTTAAGAACTTATTAAATAGATCAATTTAAAAAATTTTTATTTAAAATATCCCTTAAAAGAAACTCAAAAATGTGCCTTCAATTAAAAAAAAAATCGTGTATCAAAATAAACAAATGTAAACTAGAACCATTTAAACATTCAGTAGTCCTTAAAAAATTTTATTAACCAATTATAGTATTATTTCGATAATTTTATTATTATATATATGTAAACATAGTTTTAAAAATATTTTATTAAATAGACCTACTTAAAACTGATAATTTAAACTTTTGCTCAAAAAGAAACCCAGAATGATTACGTGTGTTTAAAAAACCAACTCTGAAATGCGTTGAAGCGTTTCAAAATGGCCTCCACAGCATTTTATAAATATATGCCATACAAGTTAAAGCTTCCAATTTTTATGGTTGCAGGCAATACACACAAGCTGAGTCCTAATCGGAGAGGAAAAAAAGTAAATTCACTTAAGCACGCCGAGTAAATAGTAACCAGCTGACGGCCCAATATCTTCTCAATGAACACTGTGTTATTTTTAGTGTCTTTTAAAGCAAATTACTCAATCCCCATTTTTTTTTTCATGTTTAAAATAGTGGCATTTTTAACTAGAGCGAAAAATGGTTTGTTTTATTTTATTTGAAATGCTGTGAGGCGGATTTTACTGCCGTTTGAATAAGCCAATTATGAACATTGTATAAACATCAGGAGGCGACAAAAATTGAAGATGAGTGAGTTATAAAAATGAAAGGAGGGAGAAAAAAAATTATCTTATTTTTAAAGAGACGATCATTTATTAAATTTTGTATGTGAGATACCGTTTTTTTTTTTTTTTTTTTTTTTTTTTCCTTTTCTTTTTTTTTTTCGTATTACTGTCTCATCTTAATTGCTGGTAATGCGTCATCATTTTTTAAAATTTGATGTCATTACAAAAACATTATATTTTATCTTAAATAGATATAACAATAAATTAGTGGATTTCGTTAAAAAAAAATAGCTCCTTGAAAAGTTTAATTTCATTATTCAAAAATCTTTTATATACAATGAAAATAATGTCATTATAGTTCTGTCACAAGTGTTTTAAATATTGAATTTTTCTAACACTTGCGATGTAACTATGTGGCATTAATAACTAAATAATAGATAATACTAACTTTTTGAATTGAAATACTTTATTTTTTTTTTTTACTTACAATATCATCATATTGTTTTTCAGCTGTAATTTTATACAATTATACACAATATGATAAAAAAATATTTATTAAAAATGTTATATAAATATTGTTAAGAAAATCTTTAAACAATAAATAATTATATTTATAACTGTAATAAAACAGATATTTAAATATATAAGTTTATTAACTATTAAAAAATTCAAATACTCGGGTGATTACAGTGTTATGGTAGGAATATTCTTAAACTTTTACTATTTATGAACATAGTTTCAAGAATATTTATTAAATACACCTACTTAAAAACAGATAATTTAAACTTTCCCTTAAAAAGAAACCCAAACAATTATCTTTAGTTTAAAAAAATCGTCTATCAAAATGAAAAAAATGCCAACTACTATGATTTAAACGTTTAGTAGTACTTAAAAATCTTATACAATTTACTAATTTTGGTATTACTATAAGTAGTTTCTAAAACTTCTTACAGTCCCTTCTTCTTTCCTTTAAAAAGAAACGCAGAATGATTATGAGTATTTAAAAAAAACAATTCTCAGATGCGTTGAAGCGTTGCAAAATGGCTTCCACAGCATTTTATAAATATATACTATACAAGTTAAACCTTCCAATTTTTATGGTTGCAAGCAATACACACCAGCTGCGTCCTAATCGGAGAGGAAAAAAGTAAATTCACTTCGGCACGCCGAGTAAATAGTAACCAGCTGACTGCTCAATATCTCCTCAATGAACACTGGGCTATTTTTCAGTGTCTTTTAAAAAAAGCAAATTACTCAATTCCCTCCTTTTTCCACGTCTTAAAAGAGTGGCATTTTTAACTAGTACGAGCGAAAAATGGTTCGCTTTATTTGATTTGAAATGCTGTGAGGCGGATTTTACTGTCGTTTGAATAAGCCAATTATGAACGTTGTATAAATATCAGAAGGCGACAAAAATTGAAGATGAGTAAGTTATAAAAAATAAAAGGAAGGGAAAAAAAAATGATCTTATTTTTAAAGAGACAATCATTTATTAAATTTTGTCTGTGAGATACAAAAAAGAGATGTTTTTTTTTTTTTTTTTTTTTTTTTTTATTTCTATTTTTTCTCGTACTACTGTCTGAACTTAATTGCGAATAATTATAATTTAAAACATATAATATTCAGAAGCTAATAAAGTGTCAATTTTTTTTTAAAGATTGGTGTCGTAACAAAAAATTTTAATTTGATCTTAAATGGATATAAAAATAAATTAATGGATTTCTTTGAAAAAAAAAAATTGTTCATTAAGACACTAAATTTCAATAATCAAAAAAACATTTCGATACAACGAAAATAATGTCATTATATTTATGTAAATGTACAATGAAAATAATGTAATTATAGTTATGTCAATGGGCAATGAAAATAATGTAGTATACACTCTAACAATTATAGCATTATGGAAAGAATTTTCTAAAACTTTTATTATGTATGGGGAAATAGTCTTAAGAATTTAATAAATAGACTAATTTAAAAAATGATTATTTAAAATTTCACTTAAAATGAGACTCAAAAAATTACCTTCATTAAAAAAATCATCTATCAAAATGATCAAATGTAAACTAGAATCATTTAAAAATTTAATTTCATTAAAAACTCTAAATACTCTACTTATTATATTATATGGAAAGAAGTTTCTAAAACTTTTACTATATATGCGAACTTAATCTAAAGAATATTTTATTAAACAGACCTACTTAAAAACTGATAATTTAAACTTTCCCTTAAAAAGAAACGAAATGAATCTGTGTGTTTCAAAAAACAATTCTGAAATGCGTTGAAGCGTTGCAAAATGGCTTCCACAGCATTTTATAAATATATACCATGCATGTTAAAGCTTCCAATTTTTATGGTTGCAAGCAATACACACCAGCTGGGTCCTAATCGGAGAGGAAAAAAATAAATTCACTTAGGCACGCCGAGTAAATAGTAACCAGCTGACGGCCCAATATCTTCTCAATAAACACTGTGCTATTTTTCAGTGTATTTTAAAGCAAATTACTCAATCCCCCTCCCTTTTTTTTTTTTCATCTTAAAAGAGTGGCATTTTTAACTAGTATGAGCGAAAAATTGTTCGCTTTCTTTGATTTGAAATGCTGTGAGGCGGATTTTACTGCCGTTTGAATAAGCCAATTATGAACGTTGTATAAACATCAGGAGGCGACACAAATTGAAAAGAGTAACTTATAAAAATGAAAGGAGGAAAAAAAAATTATCTTATTTTTTAAGAGACGATCATTTATTAAATTTTGTCTGTGAGGTACCGGGGATTTTTTTTTTTTTTTTTTTTCTTTCTTTTTTTTTTTCGTACTACTGTCTCAACTTAATTGTTAATGATTATATTTAAAACATATAATATTCAGAAGTTGATGCTTCATTTTTTAATTTTTAAAAGTTTGATGTCGTTAATAAAAAATTTTAATTTGATCTTAGATATGTATAAAAATAAATTAGGGGATTTGGTTTTAAAAAATAATTCCTTAAGAAATTAAATTTCATTAAACAAAATCATTTAGATACAATGAAAATAATGCCATTATAGTTATGTCCATGTACAATGAAAATAATATCAATATATTTATGTCGCAAGTGTTTAAATATTGAATTTATTTCAGACACTCGTGATATACGGAATTAATAACTAAATAATAGATAATACTAACTTTATGAATTGAAATATCATTTTTCTTAATTTTATGAATTAAAATATCAATTTCCATATCAACATATTGTTTTTCAGTTGTAATTTAATACAATTATATACAATATGATAAAAAATATTTATAAAACATGCTATAAAAATATTGCTAAAGAAAACTCTTTCAAAGTAAATAATTATATTGATAACTGCAATAAAATAGATAGTTAAATATATAAGTTTATTAAATGTAAAAAAATTCAAATACTCTGATGATTACAGTGTTATGGTAGGAACTTTCTTAAACTTTCACTATATATTGGAACATAGTTTTAAGAATATTTTATTAAATAAATCTACTTAAAAACTGACAATTTAAGGTTCCCCTTAAAAAGAAATACAGAATGATTAGGAGTGTTTAAAAACAATTCTGAAATGCGTTGAAGCGTCGCAAAATGGCTTCCACAGCATTTTATAAATATATACTATACAAGTTAAAGATTCCGATTTTTATGGTAAGAAAGCAATACACACCAGCTGCGTCCTAATCGGAGAGGAAAAAGTAAATTCACTTCGCACGTCTTGTAAATAGTAACCAGCTGACGGCCCAATATCTTCTCAATGAACACTGTGCTATTTTTCAGTGTCTTTTAAAGCAAATTACTCAATTCCCAAACCTTTTTTTCACGTCTTAAAAGAGTGGCATTTTTAACTAGTACGAGCGAAAAATGGTTCGCTTTATTTGATTTGAAATGCTGTGAGGCGGATTTTACTGTCGTTTGAATAAGCCAATTATGAACGTTGTATAAACATCAGGAGGCGACAAAAATTGAAGATGAGTTAAGTTATAAAAATGAAAGGAAGAGAAAAAATTGTCTTCTCTTTTTAAAGAGACGATCATTTATTAAATTTCGTCTGTGAGATACTGTTTTTTTCTTTTTTTTTTTCTTTTTTTCGTACTACTGTCTCAATTTAATTGAGAGGGATTATATTTAAAACATGTAATATTCAGAAGTTAATGCGTTTTTTTTTTTTAATTTGAAGACGTTACAAAACATTTTAATTTGATCTTAAATAGATATAAAAATAAATTAGGGGATTTCGTTGAAAAAATATTCCTTAAAGAATTAAATTTCATTAATCAAAAATATTTAGAAAATAACAACAAAATAGTGCCATTATAGTTATATTAATGCACAATGAAAATAATGTAGTAAATACTCTAATAATTATAGCATTATGGTAAGAAGTTTCTAAAACTTTATTATATATCGGGAAATTGTTTAAAGAATTTATTAAATAGACCGAATTAGAAAAATGATTATTTAAAATTTCCCTTAAAAAGAAATTCAAAAAATACCTTCAACTAAAAAAATCGTCTATCACAATGACCAAATGTAAACTAGAATCATTTAAATATTTAATTGTCATTAAAAATATTAAATACTCTACTAATTATAGTATTATGGTGAGAAATTTCTAAAACTTTTACTGTATATGTGAACATAGTTTTAAGAATATATTATTAAATAGACCAACTGAAAAACTGATAATTTAAATTTCCCCTTAAAAGAAACGCAGAATGATTAAGGGTTTAAAAAAACAATTCTCAGATGCGTTGAAGCGTCGCAAAATGGTTTCCACAGCATTTTATAAATATATTCTACACAAGTTAAAGCTTCCAATTTTTATGGTTGCAAGCAATACACACCAGCTGCGTCCTAATCGGAGAGGAAAAAAGTAAATTCACTTAGGCACGCCGAGTAAATAGTAACCAGCTGACGGCCCAATATCTGCTCAATGAACACTGTGCTATTTTTCAGTGTCTTTTAAAGCAAATTACTCAATCCCCCTTTTTTTCACGTCTTAAAAGAGTGGCATTTTTAACTAGTAGGAGCGAAAAATGATTCGCTTTATTTGATTTGAAATGCTGTGAGGCGGATTTTACTGTCGTTTGAATAAGCAAACTATGAACGTTGTATAAACATCAGGAAGCGACAAAAATTGAAGATGAGTTAAGTTATAAAAATAAAAGAGTGAGAAAAAAATTATATTTAATTTTTTTATTATTTCTTCTTATTTTTAAAGAGACCATCATTTATTAAATTTTGTCTGTGAGATACAGTTTTTCTTTTTTTCTTTCTTTTTTTCGTACTACTGTCCCAACTTAATTGTGAGTGATTATATTTAAAACATATAATATTCAAAAGTTGATGCGTCAATTTTTATTTTTAAAGTTTGATGTCTTTACAAAAAATTTATATTTGATCTTAAATAGATATAAAAATAAATTAGTGGATTTCGTTCAAAAAAAATAATTCCTGAAAGAATTAAATTTCATTAATCAAAAATATTTAGATACAATGAAAATAATGTCATAATATTTATCGATATATAATGAGAATAATGTCATTATATTTATTGACAATGTTCAATGTACAATGAAAATAAGGCGATATAAGGATGCGATATTAATACGTAATATAACTATATTTATATATGATATTATTATGCGATATTATGACAATATTATTTAGATAATAGATAATACTAATGTTATGAATAATGACGTTAATATCTAGATAATAATTGCTAACTAATAATAACTTTTATGATTTCAAATACTGCAATTTTCTTACACTTGCAATATCATCATATTGATTTTTAGTTGTAATTTTATACACTTATACATAATATGATAGAAAACATACTTATAAACCATGTTATATAACTATTGCTAATGAAAAATCTTTCTACCGTAAATAATTATATTCATAACTATAATAAAATAAATAATTAATCATATAAGTTTATTAAAAAAAAATTTGCTAATTTTTCTCATATATCGAAAAAATTTTCACGAGTAAATATTTGATTCTTAAAGTGTCTATAATTTTAAAATTATGTAATTATTAATAAATATTAAATATTTTAAACTTTTCATTAGTTAGAATTTTGTTACTTTTTTAATTGCATTAAATCATAATTAATTTTCTTTTACACTTTTTTTCCGATATAAATCTAAATGTAGTAGTCAAAAAAAAACTTTTCCGTATTTATTCTTAAATTAAAATATTAATAAAAAAGTTAATGATTAATTTAACTGTTGATTAAATCCAAATATGTTTTAGAAAAAAATTAGAATAGTTTTATATGTATTGAAAAATAACATATACTGAAATATAGTATTTTTTTTTTCATGAATTTCATAGCCATATATTATATTTTTATTTTCTCTAAACTGCAGCCAAATATATTGAATTGTTTATGTAGCATTTCTTGATTTATAAGAAAAATATTGTAATCGTAAAGGTATTTTTTTGTTTCTTTTATATATATTTCACACGAAATAAAAGCAAAACCCTTTCGTTCTTATAAAATATTTCTTAAAAGAAACGTACAAAATAACAGAATTTGATGTAAAGTTAAATAAAAGTTCTTAAATTTACAAATTACTTAAAACTGCAAAATTTATTTTATTACAAGAATTAAAAAAATATAATTTTTAATAAAATGCAGATACATCTTAATTTTCATGTATATCAAGCTGAATAAAATTTAATTTGGTTATTATATTTATAATATGCTCTAATGTAAGTTTTTGGGTTCAGTACTATATTGTTGTAATTTTAAATATTAAAATGCAGAATCATTTGATTGTATCGTTGCATCAAAACTTATTTAAATCTTCTGAGAAATAGTATTTAATTTAGGGTATTACATTCATTGTTTAAATTAATTTTTAAATGATTTATCTGAATCAAGACAGTGAATAAACATTATATTAGAAGCATTTTCATAACTTTTCAAATTTAAAGTTAGATAAATTGGTCCACAACAATGTTTGTCCTACAAATTATTTTTGCCTGCAAAATTAAAATCATGATCACCATTCTCAAATCAATATTTTTAAATGTGCTAAATAAAATGAAAGAAACTTACTAAAATAAAAAAAAATATAAAGAGGAATATGAGACGGGTCCTTTTTTCAGATAAAAAGAATATCAATAATGTTTTTATAAACTGATAATTCAAATGTCATTATGAAAGACTTGGCTATGTGATTACCAACATTGGTTATCTTAAATGAAAATGTTAAGCTATAGAATGTAATCTGTTGTTTTTATTGGTAACAGATAAAACTAACAATTTTAAATTTTTATACACAATCTCACGATAAATATTAAGACCTATTGGAAATCTGTGAAAATAAAGATAACGATCTTTTTCACATTATCTGAACTAAGTCGTTTAAGATGAATCAAATTAAGACCAACCTCTTAACTACATACCTGAAACCACAAGAGAGTTGCTAAACCAGTATCAAAAGACATGATCAATACTTAAATTATTTTCATTCAATAAATTTTAAAAAAAAATGTTCAAATTATTAAGTATAACAAGTTAAAAAATACCAATATTAAATTATTGATTTTAAATAGAAATTCTTTATAAAATAATAGGTACTACTTACTAAACACTAAATATAAAAAAAAGTTTATTTATCATTCTAGTATTTGTTAAAAAGGAAACAAATTTTAGTTTATATTTATTATAAGATTATTTTTGTATTTTCTTATTCATGTTAGTCTTTTCTATTATCATGTTAGTACAATGCTTTGATTTTTATTTTAAAAATGTCACCTTTTATACCTCCTATATTAAATATTTTACAATTACTTTATCGTTGAATTTTCAAAAAGTTAAAAATCAATTGTTTTTTTACGTAAAATTATTGATATTTTAAAAGCAATCTTCTGAAATTTGTTTTCTTTCCTTCTTTAATTATTTCAATTCTTCTGAGAATGCCAGAGTTCTGATAAGATTGAATGGTATTAAATTTCTTCACGTGATTCTCTTTGAATGCACAAAAAGAATGAAAAAAAATTTCATTAATTTTGCTTGAGACCTCTTTTATGTTTAATTAATAAGCATTAAATGAAGATTAGACTTCTTTATTGTTAAAATTTCAAAGTTCTGTTATAAAAAAAATAGTTTCCCTACAGCATTGAAAAGAAAAAGAGTTTTGAAGTTTTAAATATTTGGTCCATTATAATATGAATCAATTTTACAGAACGCAGAATATCTAATACTACCATTGATTTTTATTTTACATTTTATAAAAAAATATGTTTAAATACTGAAATAATATAAAAAGTCTCTGTAGCTACTAACTTATGTATTATTTATATCAACCGTTAAATCTATAGTGTATTAAAAAAATAGTTCCGTATAAATTAAGAAGATGAATGAAAATTCTGTTTTGAAATACACAAGATAAAAATATGATTTTACTTTAAAAAAAAATGATTATCTTTTAGTCTATTTATCTATGAAATAAAAAAAGTATTTTTATATCAATTATGAACATTTTTATCAATTTCTATATCAATGCGAATAATATTGCTTTAAGTTTTTTGTTTTTTCTAGGCAACGAATTATTTTCTTGTTTAACAGATTTGAATATAAATACTTAATACCATTTAATTATTTTTTTACTTGTTTAAAAAATTATTTATGATTTATTCCTGTGGATGTTTACCATTTATTTATATCTTTTAAAAGCTTTATTATAGTTAAATGACGATGAAAACATTTCCTTTTTTTATTATTAATATATTAATTATCAGTTAAGACTTATTTATTTTGATTTGTTATGTATGACCGCAATACTCAGTATATTTTGAGTAATAAAAATAAGTAAGTAATTAATATCTAAAAATGAATAATTTGTAATGTCGATATTTGTTTATTAACTCTTTGGAGAACTGATTTGATTGCGATTTACCAATAGAATTGTAAACGAGAATATATTTATGTTTTGGAGGGCTTATAAAAATGTTTCAGCATCAAAAATGCCTATCTTAAAAAAAAAATGTTTACTGGGAGAAATTTTTTAATTTTAATTGCAAACCCATATGTTAATTTTAAATAGTAGTAAATAGTAAGGCATTGCGTGTAGTTTTTTAATCCGTTTTATTACATAAATCAATTATTTATATATATGTATACATTTCCTATTAGTTTTCTAATCACTAATAATTACTAATTTTCTATTAGTCTTCTAATCACTAATAATTACTAATTTCCTATTAGTCTTCTAATTACTATATTTGCATATATTTACTATTAGTCTTCTAATTACTATGTTAGCATACATTTACTATTAGTCTTCTAATCACTAATTTTCTATTAGTCTTCTAATCTGCACTCCACTATTTAAAAATGGCATATATTTTTGCAACTAAAGTTAAAAATCCTTCTCCTAGTAAACATTTTTTAAGACAAACATTTCTGATGCTCAAAATATTTTTCATAAGCTCTCTAAAACATAAATCCCTCTACATCATCTACAATCATATTGACAAATCGCTTTCAAATCAATTTCAGATTTGACAAACAAATATCGACATTACGAAATTTTCCATCACAGAGAACAAATAAAGCGTGCGTAACCTGAAATATTTCTGTTTATATACTACAACTGCGCTCTAAGAAGTTGAATAAAGAATATGCATAGGAACGAATAAATATTTAACCTCTTTAACTGTTTACATACACTCCCTGCAATCTCCATCGCACATTAAATATTGTAACTGCTTTGACTTTGCATTACTGCTCACTGAATGTGATTTTTCTGCATCTCCTCTTATTTGTCATTCCAGATATGCATGCTGGGCTTAAATACGTTTGAAACGAGTATGTTGTTCAAATTTAAATACGTTTGTTTTGCTCCATCAGTAAGATGAATGATAGCGTAAGATTTTATGTTTTACTTAAAACTGATGTTAGATAAAAGTAGATTACTTATGTAATTATAATTAATATTTTGTTAAAAATTTGAGGAAAATATTTTCTTAGCATTAAATTAAAGACAATCATATTATGTATCCTATGCAAATTTTACAATTCGTCAGTTTTTTTTTTTTTTTTTTGTATTCCATAACATGAGAGTAATTTGACATTGTACCAATAGATTTTCTGCAACTAATACAAATAGTACTAGTGTACTAGTTCTTGTACAAATAGTATAAATAGTACTTGCACTAGTTCTTGTACAAATAGTATAAATAGTACTTGCACTAGTTCTTGTACAAATAGTATAAATAGTACTTGCACTAGTTCTTGTACAAATAGTATAAATAGTACTTGCACTAGTTCTTGTACAAATAGTATAAATAGTACTTGCACTAGTTCTTGTACAAATAGTATAAATAGTATTTCTTGTACAAATAGTTCTTGTACAAATAGTATAAATAGTATTTGCACTAGTTCTTGTACAAATAGTATAAATAGTATTTGCACTAGTTCTTGTACAAATAGTATAAATAGTACTTGTTCACTAGTTCTTGTACAAAATAAATAGTAGTATACAAAATAGTACTTGTTGCACTAGTTCTTGTACAAATAGTATAAATAGTACTTGCACTAGTTCTTGTACAAATAGTATAAATAGTACTTGCACTAGTTCTTGTACAAAGTAGTATTCTTGTTAATGTCTTCTTGTGAGTATAAATAGATTTGAGTTCTTGTACAAATAGTACAATCATATATTTATCCCAAATCATTATTTCGTATTGTACCGACCTAAATACTTTAGTTTGCACTAGTTCTTGTATACGATCTTTTAAAACAAAATAAGATAACTCTCTTCTTCCAATAATAGATTTTTACTTTAGTTTCCTTGTATACGATCTTTTAAAACAAAATAACTCTCTTCTTCCAATAATAGATTTTTATAAAAAAAATTTTTAAATATTAAAAAATAAATAAGAGTATCACACAAATTAATTTAAATAATATTTGGCAAGTTCCCTCCCATAAACACAACAATTTTAACTATTTTTGATGAAACCTTTAATAGCATTCATAAAAAAAACTAAATGTTTAGAAGATTTCAGAAACTGTTTTTTCATGTTAAAATAAAAATATATATAAAATATTATAATAATGTAATAAGATATAATATAATAAATTATAATTTAATAATATAATAAAATACAGTATAAAAATATAAAATATTTCAAGTTTAAATATAAATATATTTGATCAGATCATTCTTAAGTAATGTTAAAATTATTATCTTTGTCCATATTCTTTCACTAACATTGATATTTTCTCTTACAAGGAATAAACGAGAGATTATTGCAAAATAAAATATTTTCACGGTAAAGAGAAAAAAATTATATATTAAATTCCAAATCCTTATAAAAAATTATGGTTATAAAAATTGAAATGAATGTTTAAATGATTAATAGAAATTTTCATAAAAATACTAGCATTTATCAATAAATCAAATTATCGAGTTATTTGAATAAAATAATTTACATATCATTATATTCTCGAGTTTATAAATTAAATTATTTATTTATTTTGTGAAGCTCAATGTTCATTATAACATTTAGATCTTCGTTAATAATTAATTTTAATAATATATATGTAACTGATGAATTCGAAACACATAATATATTATAATCATAAGCTATAAATTTAGTGAGTTTGCATTTTAATACTTATAGCAAAATGCAAATTCAAATCACCTGACATTATTCGCACATTATCTATAATTCATTTGCTAAATTATTCACTAATGATGTATTAATTTATTATTTTCATCAAATATAATTTTCTTCACTGCTATGTTCCAAACATTTATTGTAGATTAAATAAATATGCCATTAGGGAAAAAATAAAGCAGAATATTTATTTTACTTTTTAAAATATCTTCTAGAGTTTTTAAAAAGTTAGCCTAAAAATTAAACCAGTTGGAAACTACTCCAATTGAATAATTTTTGAATCTTTGAATTTATTCTTGTCAATAAAATATATTTTTGCAAACAAAATGAGAATTGTAATATTTATTCTTACTGAAAGAAGTATTTTAGAAGCACGTTGTCAAGGTGATGAACTGAGGATTGTTCTTAAGATATTTAAATCTACACTTGTATTTACAAAATAAAAATTTTGTACTATTAGTTGGTATTAAAATGCAATACAAATGTTGGTAATTTTACCATACATCATGGTTTTATCATGTTAATTTACACAATAAGTATATATATACATATACATATTAATTTAAGCCATAACATTTGCATAATAAATAATGATTTATGAGAATTAAAGTCAGATCATTTAAAATCGATTTTTGAAATTCGATCTTTGATTGGATTTTGATTTCAAATTGAATAAATTAATTATCTAAAAAATTATTCAAATGCATAGATGTATAAAATGCTAGGGATTCTCTAATTTTTAAAATGATCGACACAACCAGTTTGAACAATAAAGCCATAACAACTTTTTGATATACGTAAATTTTCCTGGTGTTCTATTTGTATGTATATTGTATGAATTGAGCAAACTTAAAATTGTTCGAAATTCTAGAAATTTTAATATATTACAAATAAAAAACAAGCTATATGGAGAACAATGTGCGAAAAAGGGACGCTGAAATTTGCTTTACGTAAATATGATGTTGTTTAAAAGCAATTTTTTAGGAAACCGTGGGAATTTTAAGATAGCAAATTGTTAAAATGAGTCCTATATAGCATTTGCCAATTGAATTGTGTTATAACTTTCATAGGCCAGCTAATCAGGTTGGCAGTGTGACTTTGTAAAATAGCTAATGTAGACCGTCGATGATTGTGGTTCGATACCCTACTGAGAAGTCAAGGGATATCACTTCAGATAACTGGCACTTGCGATTTAATGCACATTAAAGGGACTGAAATTCTATCTCACCTTATGTCAACACTTAATTCGGTACAGGAAGAGCAATATAATTAAATATAGTACGTATAAGGCTTCATGAAGGAAGTTGATATGCTAGACTGCTAGTATTGTGCGTCCCAGCTTACCTCCCGCCGCACAACATGCGAAGTGTTTCCATTGGTCAAGTAGCCATCTGAATTGAACTGAAAATCGGTTGATATCTGTCCTTTTCACTTATGAGACCCGCATTACTTTACAAGAAGTTTTCAACGTGTTTACATAAGGTAAGAAGCAAACATGTGATATCTTCCATTTAACATACGGAAAAGGAGCACATATTCAGGAGGTAGGGTTATTGTATGGGAAGGAATATCTTTAGTTAGGCGAACTGATCTGTATATGTTACCACATGGAACTCTCAATGCTAAAGTACAGGGATGTCTTAATGAATCCTACTGTTCATAGTATGCTGGACTTATCTTTATTTAGCAAACACATATCCCATCCACACACTTCATCTAATTCATCTGGTACACTAATTTCTTGATAAAGAAACTACAGTTCAACTGGAAAAGGAATCTCCAGAACGCTGTCCAGATCTTAATTCCATTGAGAGTGCATGGAATGATCATGGGAGGAGTGTTGCTGGACAGCAATTTTTCCCCATACCGTAGAAAGGCTTAGAATTATTTTATGTGTTTGGCACAGCATTGATACCCATGCAACTTATTGACTGCACTATATACAGCATGAGATGGCGCTATAAGACTTGTATTGTTGTTAGATACCAAAAATTATGATTGAGATGACCTTTTGTATGTACCAGATTCAGGAAATTTTTATGTTCCTGTTGATTACACAAAATGTGAATACTGGGTATAATATTTAACATTTTGTTATATTTTGGAGTTACGTATAGTATAAATTGTACCACCAAGTTTCTTCCAATTTGATTGTTTATTTTGTGAGTTATCATCAGTTTTCAGTTTGTTTTAAATTAAGGATATAAATGAATAATAAATTATATAATATATAATTTCTTATAATAATGATTGACAATTAGTATTCAATTGCATCATTATATATACAAGTAAATTTTAATAGCATAATTTAAAATCATTACTTTTAAGCAAGATATCATTTCTAAAATGCTCTTTTTCTGAGAATAGAAATTAATCTTCATAAAGGTATTGAAAAGAAATATTCTTTTAAAATGTTATCTAATACTAAAATTTATCTGTTTTTGTAATTTTTCCCCCACTATTTACATAGAATAGACATTTAAATGAATGATTTCACTAATTTTATGACGTGAATTCTCTAAAGTTAAGTATTTGTGTTTTGAATATAAATTGTCATGGTAATTAGCGCGACTGGTAAATTTTAGCTAGCCGAAATATTGTTTATTATGTATGATATTAAAGCTAATAATGCTTTAAGTATTTTTTAATCCTGAAATAAATAAGCTCTTTTCAATTCTAATTAAACACACAATAAAAAATTGGTGACAGTCGAACAAACAGTTACGCAACAAAAAGTAAATAATAAATGACATTTACTTATTACTGACGTAACTGCATTAATGTTTTGAATTACAATCCTAAACAAAAAGATTAAAAACGTCAAATAAAAATTAAACATTGAATTATTTAGAAAAGAATTCTTAAACTTTGTGATATATTTTTGTGACAACTTTAATAATTTATTATGTCTGCAATATACTGGTTAACAAATGTAAAATATGAAATTATTTTATATTAGTGTTATAGTGGTTAACACTAATTATTAATTATTAGATCTTAATAGCAAGAACAATTTCGTCTAATAGGTTAATTAAACGTAAATGAATAACAAAATTACTTTCTAGAAGTTAATAAATGACACTGCACTAATGTATTTGTTTGATCTATTAATTAATTTATGCTCAACAGAGGCTCCATATTGTATCTGAGCTCCGAGATGTTCTAGATTATTATATACAAAATTGGTTTTATATTTTGGTTTTGGAAAAATTTGTAAAAAGTTTACTTTGAATTGTAATGTAAAATGTAGTTTTAATAAATAATTAATCCTATTCCAACTCATTATTAAAAACTTTATTAAGTTTTTAATTAAAAAAAATCAATGATTTGTTTAGAAATTTTAAATTAGCTGTTTAAAAGAGGTTTTGACTCAATACGAAACTTTCACATTTATTTTAATTGCCCTTTTAATGATTATAGTGGACAAAACGGCGCCAAAGATGAGAAAAAGAAAATGTAATTGTCAATATAGCCTAGAAAAGTAAAAATATTTGACAGATGTTTAAAAAATGTTTTAAAAGTTCTTATACATTTTCTGAATAGACTTTTTTTTTTTCTTTTCACATCTTTCTCTGACATAACACTTCTTTTTAGATGTAAAGAATACCATAAAAAAAGCGAAATACAATGCTTATGCTCCTTTAATTTTCAGATGCGTTTGACTTTTACTTTCTAAAGTAACGTCAGAGTTGTGAATGATGCAATGAATAAAGTTTTAGATTTCATATTTATATCGATCTATCTATATATCTATATGTATATATATACATATATATATATATATATATATATATATGTATATATATATGTATATATATACAATCCATATATACGTATATATATATATATATATATATATATATATATATATATATATATATATATATATGAATGACCAAATTCTATGTAAGTTATTTAATCTATATTTATATTTATATATTAAATATTTATTACTTATGCATATTTATACATATTAATACATTATATATACATATATTAACTTAATAAGAAAAATTATTACATTATGTATTTAGTATTAAGACTTTACACATGTAAAATTTAAGTATTATATCATTTTCTTTTAGTTGTGACTCCAAAAAAGTATTTATTCATTACTAATAAAAAGAATAAGTTTAAAAATCCAAAAATTAATTTTAATTCGAAAATATGAATGCTATTATTATTATTATTAAAAATATGAAGCTTATTTATGGCTTAATTATATAACATTAAACTAATTTTAATTCATCATCTAATTTTAAACCTAGTAAAAGAGAATACGCTAATTCGAAAATTTAAACTTATATCAGAGAATCTTTTTCTTCATTTGAATGCCCATCGCTAAATTTATTTTCATTGCGGTTTCATTAACAGTAAACAATAAGAGGTATATTTAAAAGAAATAAAAAAATGAGCATTATTATTATACGTCCAAAAATTAATAATAATAATACATGACCAAACATTATAATGTTAATACACAATCAAAAATTAAGTAAAATTTCACAAAAATTACTTAATATACCTAAATTTCAACACTTGACAAAATTTAGGCTTTAAAAGCGCCTACAGTTTCTTCAAATAAAAACTATTGAAACTTCAGTGATTAAGGAAATTTCAAGACTGCTTTATTTTAGGTATGTAAAGAGTTCAGTTGACGAATTTATTTTTAAGAACAGCTTCTGTATGATACAGTCAAAGGTATTAAAGCTACAATTTCAACTGATGACCGTCATTTGCCATTAACTTTAAGTATGTTGTCGCCTCATGTATGTTGTCATTTTCTCATGTAGCAGCCACTGGAAATCTATATCCTGTTCGGCTGTGAGCGGAAGGTTTCTTAAATGATATATGAAATATCACATCATTCCATTGACAGTTTTAATGAGACATATACATAAGTTAAAGTCAATGGAAATTTCAAGTCAATTTGTCAGACAAGCGTTTAACTAATAAATATTGGTTAGCAAATTTTTTAGAGAAATTTATTAATTAGATACCAGCCCACAACTTGCTAATATCTTCATAAAAATAGATTTTCTGTATCTAGTGTCTACATGTGAGCAATTATTTTTTAGATAGTCGTATAGATCTCAATAGGGTTTCGAAAAACACTTAGCAGTGCTTTTTGCACTTAAGGGCTACATCTGTATGGATCTACCTTTTCGTCCTTTCGCATGTCTAGTTGTAATACTTTATCCTACAAAACAATAATGTTAGATCTCATAGTGTACGGTTCGTGGAGAATTATCTTTAAGAAGAGGTTAATGTTCGCTTGGATAACCAGCACATTCTCTAGTCTTAAACCTGATTAAGCATATATGAATATGCAACGGAAATATATTGTTATAATTAATCAGACTCTGCAATTCTTCAATTGCCTCGACACATCAATAAGATTTGCATCTATTTAACTGAAAAGCATCATCATTTCAAGCATGGAACAATATTGTCATACATGTATAGCTATTAGAGGTGATTCCACTTCATATTTAAGCTGATTACACATTGAAATTAGATATTGTATATATTTTTTCCTTTTTGCATAAAGACAGAAAATAAATACCTGTTTTTATTTGAGGAATTTTAGTGAAGCTCTATATGATTAATCTTCTAATAAAGTTTCTTTAAAATCAATGAATATATATTTCACAAGCACAGTTTTTTTTTTATATTTTCCCTTGGATTTTTTTGAACCAGTGCATTAGTCAAATCCTTTTAAATACTATTTCAAATGTAAAATATCTAGTAAAAATATGTGAAAATTTTCTGCGTGTTCTATTGTTGCATGCAAAACGTCCAAAAGTTTGTGAAATCTTCATGCCCGGAACAGAAATGAAAGATTTAATTAGGCCCGCACATTTATAAAATAAGAGTGCAAGTCATTGCTGCTCTTAACTTTACTGTACGTTTCTAAAGTAAATGGGGGTCTCTGGAATCCAGATTCTGTTTGTAAAGTGACTCAAAAGATCGATGATTTGGTGGAAGAGGTTAACCAACAATCCATAAAAAACATTTGGTGTGTCAAGTATATATGTGTGGACAAATATCACTTTGGAAGACCACATTGATTTGCATATCATTCACTAGAATCACTACTACTACTCATATATATTGAAACACTATTCTTATTCCAATAGTTAGAACTTACGCAGGGGCAGTTGATAATTTTCAATCATATGAGACGATGATGCTAGACCACAAAGAGCTCGGTTAGTAGAGAATTCGTTAAAAGAATTACTGTTCGTATAAGTTAGCCAGTACGTCCTCCGAACTTAAATTTAACCCATAACAAGGGAGGTGAAAAAGTGAGACATGACACGGTCTCAGAGACCGCGCATCGTTATAAATTTTTAAAAATATTTTAAATAAAATATCATTTCTGATATTTCCCTTGGGTACTCTTTAACTTTTAACTGTCAAAAAAAAAATATATGATTTTACATTTTAAATTTGAATAAAACTTTTCCGAGAAAATTTTGCAAGTGCCTTAGTAATATTAATAATAAAAGGCAAGTGCCTTTGTAATATTAATAATAAAAATTAATTCGTGTATTAATTATTGTCTTAAATTTATTTAATATGCAAAGAAAATTTCAATAGGTGAAAATTCAATATAGCCCTATACAGAAATTTTTTGGAAATATTTGAAATATCAATATCTACTAGTTTCAATAAGACTTCAGTGTTTATCAGACTTTTGTAATTTTTACTTATCAAATATTATTTAATCACAAATTTGGAAGTAAAAATTCAAAACCTTTCACTGCATGAAGAATATCGGGTCAGCTCCATCCGTAGCAAAAATCGTTTAATACATTTATGATTGCATTTGAAGATTGAAATGTATATGGGCAACTGCAAAAATACTCTCAGTTCATCAATGGTGGTGCTGTCAATTTCACATGTAAATGAATGAGAGGTATATTTTTCCTCCTTCTACCACCCCTTAAATTTTTCCATTTCACACTTATGCGAAAATGTTTATCAGTAAAAAAGTAGTTCCTCTACATTTCTTTTGCATTTGAATCATCAATTTTCCTTAAGGTCTTCGTGTAGGAAGTCTTAATATAATATGAGATGGTGTTCTAATGTTTCGATTCGTTTCAACGGATGGCCATTAGAGTCGATTTTTCCCATAGGAGTATTTCACGGAATTACTAACTGCTTTTCGATCAGAAAAATCATTGCCGTCTGAAGAAATTTTAGAATCTACGGAGTGGGAATTTTCACAGACAAAAATCACTTCCTTTATCACTTCCAATTTCATCTGGAATCTTTTACTGCTTTTCCTCATGACGCCGTTCAAATGAATGAATCCTTTTATTCGGATCTAACATAAGATCCATGTGTCATACTAGTGCCGAAAATTGTAACACTGAAAGGGAGGTGAGGTCTCACGGACTTGTAGAATGCGATGGAATTTCTACTGGATGCACTTGCCAAAACAATATAAGTGGGGTTATGTTCAAGGTCACAAAACAGGAAGCTAGAGAAGAATCTATTCAATTGGACTAAGCATGTAATAGAGTGAGAGGAAAGACATGTTGAGCTGTGAGACCACACGTTCCCTGTTACGAACTAATTGATAATGTTTAAGAAACTTTAGGGAGACGAATTTCTACATTTAGCCCTTTTCCTACAACCCTTTAAAGTCTTCGAATTAGCTTCATATCACAACGAGGTTTAAAGCAACAAAATTTATTGTTAAATATATTAAAACAACATTTTGAGTTTGGACTTTTTTGTCATGTTTTTAAAGTGGTAAGAGGTGATCACATTCCATAAGGAACCTAATGATATATTAAATCGGATGTTGTGTTTTTGTTATATTTACAATTTGTATATTATCAAAACAGAAAATAAGTGAAACATTTATATTTTTTCAAAATTTAAAAACATTAATTTACTTTACATTCAATAATAAAATTGTGTATCAAAAATTCATTATTTTAAAAAGTATTACAGTAGTACCTAGTTATATCGTGCATTTTATTAGAACAAGTCACATAGATAAACGTCAGTACATCGTGTTTTTTTTTTTCTTGTTATGTTCAAGACATGAGCGATATAATGAAGCTAACTCTAAGAGTAATATGCGAGTGCTGGTCCCATTTTAAATTTTATTTATTTATATATTTTTAACGTAAATGAATTTTAAACAGAATACATTGTAGTTGACACTAAAATATTCATTTTTCGTTAATTTTTTTCTCACATTTATGATTTCAAGCATAGTAATTGATGCATATATCAGGCCAGTTGATTTAATACAGAAGATTACACTCACATGCAATTTGTTTACTGGAAAATAGATTAACATGTTATTGATTAACAACACAGCTTTATTGATATAAAATATCAAGACATTTAAAAATACGTAGAAATAATTATTTTTGTATATTGTAGATTTGTATACATTATTATAAAGAAATTAGTAATATAAGCATATATACTATGTATAATATATTTGCATAAAACTTTGATTTAATTTTTATTGCTTTCTAAATAATCTTATGTCATAGTTATCCGGCAAAAAATTGGCATTTTGTCAACCAATAGACTAATAATTAATTTTTGTCATAATATATCATTAGTATTAAAAAAAGAAAATTTGTCCATTAATTTTTCAAGATCTGGTCGCATTCTAGTTGACAAATATAAAGACTTATTTATGCATTTATGTGACAAATAACATAAAATATTCCGAATACGTGTGAAAAATGAAAGTCATGCTTCGAAAAATAAGAATGTCTGCTAAATAAAATAAAATTAACGAGCTATTTTAATTAATGGTGGAATTTAGAGTATATGTTAATATTAATAACATTATAAGTAACTTATAAAAACTCGACTCGTTTAAACATAACAATGGTAAAAACAACTGATTAGTTGTTACTAATTAATGATAAAACAGCAGTCGTAATAAAAACAAATGCTTCTAATTTCAAGGTTATTTTTAACAAAAATTGTTTATGCTTTGGATTTTACCTTTTATTGCAAATTACTGTTGTAATTAGGAAAATTATCTTAACAAAGGCCGATGCGATCCTATATAAATTAATTTGAATTTCATTTTCTGTAAATATTTTAATTTTATTTATTAGTTGAATATATTTAATGTCTTATTCCTTATTATATTTTAACTTTAAATTGGTATTTGAAATAAACTTTGCAATTTTCATTATAATAAAATAATTGACAAGTTTACTATTTTATTACAAAGTAATAAATTAATCCTACATAATCATTACTTAAATGACTGGAAATTCAGTTGAACATTTATTATATTATGCAGACTTTCTGCATAATATATTAAATGTTCGATACACTATATATAATGTATGAAATGTTCGACACATTATATATAATATATTATATGTTGTCTCACAACACCTTTCTTGAACTTACAATACATACTTGAATTTCAGAATAAAGCAATGTTATTCTGTTAATAATTTTATATTATAAAGATTTTTAGATTAAATTATTGTAAAAAAGATATTTAATTATTTTAACACTTTTAAAGGAAATATTATTATAAAAATAAATATTAGTTTTATTGATTAAAAGTTATTTACTTTTTGAAATGTTAAAAATCAATTAAATGCATTATGCTTATAAATTTGTAATGTAAATGAATTCTTTATATATTTCAATTAACTCTACAAGTTTTGATATTAAATTTCTTTAAAAATAGTATTAAGTTAATTTAATTTTATAAATATAATCGAGTACTAAATACACTTTACTTTTTATTTTTAATTAACACAAAATATTTATAAAATTTGTAATTATTCAAATTATTCAATTATTCAAATTATTAAGAAAATTTTTGCTAAATTTTTGAATCCAAAGTGTATAATGCAATGTTCAATTTATCTTTTATATCTGATTTAAACATTTGTGATATATTTGTTGAATGTTTTATCATATCATATAAATGTAATGCTATATTTAATTAATGAATGCATGAACCAGATAGATTATGTTTTGTAGCAGAAGAATCTGAAACATGTTGACCAGAGTGACTAGCGCTCTGGCGCTCGATGTTACAAAGTTTGATTTCACAGTGGTACCGAGGCTGTTTGGCGTGGTTTGGTCTTAAAATGCAGTGGTTTAGTCGTTTGCCGTTAAATCATAAGTCCCTGTCTAATAAGACTATTGGACATAGGGCTGACAGCCTTACCCAGTAAAAAGAAAACATTTCCTAACTCGAAATAGACAAGTTAGCAGACGACTTTGAACCATCATGGGGCTGTTGCGCAATTAATATGAAGAAGAACTGAAGAATCTCTGCTGGAAACCCAATAAGTGAAAGCATTATATGCTGAAGATTGCCACGTTTGATGGAGCATTCATCTTTAAGGCTCAAAAGAAGGAGAGTATATCAACCAGATATCAGCTTTATAAATATTTTTAACATTGTAATGGCACCGTAAGGGTTCGAATAGCACGTCCAAATTTGGTGCAACTTGTGTAATACTTAATCAGCTGCATATATAGTATGCCCTTATTTTTAGTGAAGGTTCTAAGGTCAAACATTAAAAGAATTTTAAAACAACAACAAACTTATAAAGCATTTAAATATTTATCAAATGTAACAATGCCGAAAACTTGTTTATAGCAAAAACGTATTGCATAAAATACTTTCATACAAAAACAGATTAGTTTACTCCACGATAATTTCAATTCAGTTTTACATACATTTTTAGTGTTTAAAATAAAAGAAAAAGTATTAACGTTTAACATTTCGATAACAGTTTCACTCACATGAGAGCTATGTAAAGTAACTTTGTTTTAAATCTCGTTCTATTAACGTAAGGAATACTGGAGATAGGTTGCCAAGAACGTCTTCGGTAAGTAATAGGCATCTTATTGGATTATATTCTGTTCCCCTGAGATCCTATGTTGAAAAAAATCAGTTTGACGTGTTGCCAAGCTAGGAGGTTCCAAGTTAAAACATTAGAGTTAGTATGATGATAATTCCATTGCTTAAGGTCGTCGCAATGTGTTTTTGAAAACACATTTTATAAAATCTTAAATTTGCGTTAAGATGTGAATTCAAGAATATTCAAAAGAATACAGTTTTAACCAACAATACAATTTGCTCGTTTATTCTAGTTATAATAAAATATAGTCGTGGTATACATAATAAGTCATTATTTATTTAAAAATAAAGAAATAGCTCTCAAAATAATTTCGAGGCGGGCACACGAACTTTCCATCACCGATTTGATTGAAAATTTTACTGTATGTAGATTACCACTTGGATGTTAACTGGTCAGAGTGATAGGATCTAAATATCAAATTTTTTAAGGAAATCGAGTTTGAAAAGTTCAACCTTTTATTTTTTTTTAGTATTAAAAGGCTATTCTTATAGGCTAAATAGCCCTCTAAAAGTTTTCAGTTCTAAATCCAAGAAATTTTCCTTCTTTTTTTTCCCATTTGTACTTTTTTCGTCACATTCATAATGTTATTTCATATTATTACATTAGATTAATAAGTAATTTTTACTATAAACATACACTTATGCATTTTTTTCTTCTATTTCCTTTTTTTTTAACTTTATGAAAAGATTTATTAATGTACCTTAATATTTATTTTTGTTTAATTTTTTCAAGTATTTTGCATAGATTTTCTTTATTGTATCAGTCGGAATAAAACATTTGATTCACATTCTTACAATTACCAAGCTCAACTCGCTGCTCAGTGCTAACGTGCGCTGTTGGCAATCATTATGAGAGAGGTTCAACCCACTGTTGGCATCGTTGCAGGCACAATTTCAAAAGCAATGAAACTTGATCCGCGTTCCGCGCTGCTGAACACTGAGGATTAGTCACAACAACACAGTCACAAGCCCTAATTAAACAGCAGAAGAAAAAAATATTAAACATCAATATTATTTACAAAAATTTCTTAACATGTGAAAATTAATTCTACAGTGCAGTAAGAGTCTCTAAATTCATTCTTCATAAAATTTAAAAATTACTATTCCTAATCAATTTAATTATCATACTATAATATATAATAAAAAATATTATAAAATATTGTCATTGAATAAATAAATCACTAAGATAAAAATAAATTAGTAGTAAAGAATTAAAATAAATTAACATTAATACTGAAAACTAATTATTAATACAAATGTTACTAAGCACTAAACACAAAAACTGTTCTGCACCTACACTAACAAATTTCAACCAGCTTGCGAAACTGATTCTTAAAAAAACTCATTTTCCCAAAAAATAATGGATTTGTTGTATTATAACACCATTTTCTTTACAACAAGAAAAGTTGCAAAAAAAAGAAATAAATAAGTAAAGATATTTTATTTAAAAACATTTTTTGTACAATAAATTATAAAAATTATTACGTTTTAAAATTAGAATAATATGATTAAATGAAAAAAATAATTCAAAATAATTAATAATATTTGACAGGTAAATTCATTCTTATTCTATAAAAGAGAACGAATTTTCAATCTCGAGAAAGATCTCATTCAATTAAAAAAATCACTCTTTATAAATTTCAAAATGATCTTTTTGTCGCCATCTCTAATCCCCTGCGTCGAGATTTCAAGATCCATTTCTTTTGCTTCTGAACCCGACTTACACGAGTCTTGATCCCTCAGCTGCTTCGACTGCTGCGTTCTCCCATAGAGCCGGGTATCACAACCAGCTGCTCTGATCCTCGGAATTAAGAATTTCTGGGGGCGAGAGCTTTTGTTAATGCCTGCCAGAGAGAAAACTGCTTAATTCTCTAATCTCTACCTCATGCCATTGCGTTGGACAGTCGAGCACTAAGAAGATTTGACAGCTTGGGAATTAAAACTGTCTCGAAAACAAATAAGGAACGCTTTTTTTCTCCCTCGAAAAGTGATAAACAGCATTAGATTAAGAATGTTTATGTTTACAGAATGGTGTTTATCTATTTAAGCAGTTTGCCTCGATAATGATACTAGAGTCAAAAAATAATGTAATGCATGGTCATTTTGTGAAAAAAATTATCTAATGGCTTTTTGTTTAATTGCTGCTTATTTGGCGTGATTAACTGAATGGTTACAAAGTAAACAAAGCATGTGTTTATAATAACATTGTAGTTTATAAAATTGTTCGACATAATAAATTACAGACAGTTAAAATTTTAAAGGTTTAAAAATATTTTAAGTATTATTGCTTAGTTGAAAGAAAAAGGAATGGGATATTTTTTTCTATAAATGTTTTAAATAATAATTGTTTATTCATTCTTATTCTATATAAAAAGTAAAACAAATTTTCTGAAAGTCTTAAAAAGATATCTTTCAATTAATCCAAAAACACTCTTTATAAATTTCAAAATGATCTTTTTGTCGCCATCTTTAAAAAAAAATATTATGCGTCGAGATTGCAAGATCCATTTTCTTTGCTTCTGAACGCGATTAATAATAAGTCTTGATCCATCAGCTGAATTTCGACTGCTGCGTTCTCCCATAGAGCCGGGTATCACAACCAGCTTAAATCTGATCCTCGGAATTAAAATTTCTGGGGGCAGAGCTTCTGTTAATTTATGCCAGAGAGTTAAAACTAAATTTAGTTCTCTAAAAAAAAATTCTGCCTCGTGCCATTGCGTTGAACAGTCGGGCACTAAGACGATTTGACAGCTTGGGGATTTAAAACTGTCTCTTAAAAAAAAACAAATAAGGAACAGATTTTTTTCTCACTCGAAAAGTGATAAACAGCATTAGATTAAGAATGTTTATGTTTACTGAATCGTGTTTATCGATCTAAGCAGTTTGTCACGATAATGATTCTAGAGTCAAAAAAATTAATGTAATGTATGGTCATTTTGTGAAAAGAAATTATCTAACGACTTTTTTTTTCTAGCTACTTATTTGGTGTGATTAACTGAATGGTTACAAAGTAAACAAAATCTGTGTTTATAATAACATTGTATTGTATAAGCATGTTCAACATAATAAATTGCAGACAGTTTAAATTTCAAAAGAAGTAATATCGTTTAAATAATATTGTTAGTAAATTTTTTTAGTTGAAAAAAAAAGAATGTGATATTTTTCTATAAATGTTTATATAAATAATTAAGTCTAATTGTAAGTTTGTAACTAATAATATGCAATAAAAAGTATTTCGATGAACAAATTCGGGGTAGTTCCCCCCGAAAGTCTTACCGGAAGGCTCTTTCTTCAATGTCTCGGAGCCAATGGAATTGAGTTACTACATTATAATAAACAATTTTTGTCCAGCAATAATAATATTTTATTTAAAAAATATTATGTAATATGTAATATAAATTATAAAACTAATTATAAACAAGTTTTATGATAATAATAATAATAATTATAGATGAAAAAAAATAATTGAATGAATTTAACTTTCTGAATTGAAATTATTAAGCCTTAAAAGCTTAAATTTTACTCGTAATGAATTAAAATAATTCACAGATGAAAATTCATTTTATTATTTATAACTCTAATGAAATAGATAGTTAAATATATAAATTTAGTAACTGTAAAAAAAATTCAAATACTCTGATGATAACAGCATTATGGTAGGAACTAAACTTTTACTATATATTTGAAAAATAGTTTTAAGAACATTTTATGAAATAAACCTACTTAAAAACTGATAATTTAAACTTTGCCTTAAAAAAAATGCAGAATGATTTGAAAAAAACAATTCTGAAATGCGTTGAAACGTTGCAAAAATGGCTTCCACAGCATTTTATAAATATATACCATACAAATTAAAAGCTTCCAATTTTTATGGTTGCAAGCAATACACACCAGCTGCGTCCTAATCGAGAGTAAAAAAGTAAATTCACTTAGGCACGCCGAGTAAATAGTAACCAGCTGACGGCCCAATATCTTCTCAATGAACACTGTGCTATTTTTTCAGTGTCTTTTGAAGCAAATTACTGAATGTCCCCCTTTTTTTTCACATCTTAAAAGAATGGCATTTTTAACTAGTACGAGCGAAAAATGGTTCGCTTTATTTGATTTGAAATGCTGTGAGGCGGATTTTACTGTCGTTTGAATGAGCTAATTATGAACTTGTATAAACATCAGGAGGCGACAAAAATTGAAGATGGGCAAGTTATAAAAATGAAAGGAGGCGAAAAATTATCCTATTTTTAAAGAGACGATCATTTATTAAATTTTGTCTTGAGATACCATTTTTTTATTATTTTTTTTTCTTTTTTTTTCGTACTGCTTTCTCAACTTAATTGTGAGTGATTATATTAAAAATGTATAATATTCAGAAGTTGATGCGTCAATTTTCTTGTTTAAGTTTAAAGTCGTTACAAAAAAAAAAATATGTTTGTTTTTAAATAGATATAAAAATAATTTAGTGGATTTGGTTTAAAAAAATAATTCCAAGAAATTAAATTTCAATAATTAAAAAACGTTTAGATACAATTGAAAATAATATTAATATAGTTTATGTCAATTACAATGAAAATACTGTCATTATAGTTATGTCGCAATGTTTGAAAATGGAAATAATGTAGTATATACTCTAATAATTATACTATCTTTATGGTAAGAACATTTTTCTAAAACATTTATTATAAATCCATTTTCCATAGAAATAGTTTTCAGTTGTAATTTATTAATTATATACAATTATAAAAAATATTATAAAAATTTCCCTTTAAAAGGAAAAAAAATTTACCTTCATTAAAAATCATCTATCAAATGATAAATGTAAACTAAAATCATTTAAACATTTAAGTTTATTAAAAAAAATTAAATACTCTACTAATTTTAGTATATAGTAAGAAGAATATTATACATTTGGCCATAGTTTTAAGAATATTTTATTAAATAGACCTTTTAAAACTGATAATTTAAACTTTAAAGGAAAGTTTAAATTATCAGTGTGTTTAAAAAAGCAATTCTCAGATGAGTTGAAAAGTTGCAAAATGGCTTCCCCAGCATTTTACAAAAGAAGAAGCTAAAATTTTTTACTATATTTGTGAACATAGTTTTAAGAATATTTTATTAAAAAGACCTACTTAAAAACTGATAATTTATACTTTCCTTAAAAAAAAGCTCAAATGATTTTAAATGGTTTTTAACTAGTACGAGCGAAAAATGGTTCGCTTTATTTGATTTGAAATGGTGTGAGGCGGATTTTACTGTCGTTTGAATGAGCCAATTATGAACTTGTATAAACATCAGGAGGCGACAAAAATTGAAGATGGGCAAGTTATAAAAATGAAAGGATGCGAGACAAAAAATTATCCTATTTTTAAAGAGACGATCATTTATTAAATTTTGTCTTGAGATACCATTTTTTTTATTATTTTTTCTTTTTCTTTTTTTCGTACTGCTTTCTCAACTTAATTGTGAGTGATTATATTAAAAATGTATAATATTCAGAAGTTGATGCGTCAATTTTCTTATTTATTTTTTTTAAAGTTTTTCAAAAAAAAAAATTTTTTTGTTTGATCTTAAATAGATATAAAAATAATTTAGTGGATTTCGTCCAAAAATAATTCCGTAAGAAATTAAATTTCAATAATTAAAAAAACGTTTAGATACAATGAAAATAATATTAATATAGTTTATGTCAATTACAATGAAAATACTGTCATTATAGTTAATCTGATAATCTGATAGTACAATGATAATTTGAAATTAAAAAAAAGGAAAGTTTAAATTATCAGTGTTTTTAAAAAGCAATTCTCAGATGCTATAAATATGAAGCGTTGCAAAATGGCTTCCCAGCATTTTACAAAAAGAAGAACTTTCTAAAACTTTTACTATATTTTGAACATAGATTTAAGAATATTTTATTAAAAAGACCTACTTAAAAACTGATAATTTATACTTTCCCTTAAAAAAAAGCAGAATGATTATGTGTGTTTAAAAAAACAATTCTCAGATGCGTTGAAGTGTTACAAAATGGCTTCCACAGCATTTAATAAATACATACCATAAAGTTAAAGCTTCCAATTTTTATGGTTGCAAGCAATACACACCAGCTGCGTCCTAATCGGAGAGGAAAAAAGTAAATTCACTTAGGCACACCGAGTAAATAGTAACCAGCTGACGGCCCAATATCTTCTCAATGAATGTGCTATTTTTCAGTGTCCTTTAAAGCAAATTACTCAATCCCCCTTTTTTTCACGTCTTAAAAAGAGTGGCATTTTTAACTAGTACGAGCGAAAAATGGTTTGCTTTATTTCAACAGACGGTTGACAGAGGCGGATTTTTCTGCCGTTTAAATGTGCCAATTATGGGCGTTGTATAAACAACAGAAGGTGACAATAATTGAAGATGAGTAAGTTATAAAAATGAACGGAGGACAAAAAAAATTATCTTATTTTCAAAGAGACGATCCTTTATTAAATTTTGTTTGCGCGATATCGTTTTTTTTTTTTTTTTTTTTTTCTTTTTTTTTTTTTCGTGCTGCTGTCTCCACTTAATAGTGAATGATTATGTTTAAAACAAATAATTTTCTGAAGTTGATGCGTCATTTTTTTTTTTTTTTTTAATTTGATGTTACAATTTTTTTTTTATTTCATCTTAAATAGATATAAAAATAAATTAGTGGATTTCGTTTTTAAAAAAAATAATTTCTTAAAAATATTAAATTTCATTAATCAAAACCATTTAGATACAATGAAAATAATGTCATTATATTTATGTCAAAGTATAATGAAAATAATGTAATATTAGTTATATCAATGTACAATGACATTACAGCTATGTAAATATACAATGAAAATAATGTAGTATATACTGTAATAATTACAGCATTATAAAAACTTTCTAAAACTTTTATTATATATGGGGAAATAGTGTTAAAAATTTATTAAATAGAACAATTTATAAAATGATTATTTCAAATTTCCCTCAGAAAGAAAACCTAAAAAAAATTGCCTTCAATTTAAAAACATCTTCTATCAAAATGATCAAATATAAACTAGAATCATTTAAACATTTATTTATCATTAAAAATATTAAATATCTACTAATTATATATTATTGTAAAAAGTTTCTAAAACTTTTACTTATATTTGAATATAGATTTAACAATATTTTATTAAATAGACCTACTGAAAAACTGATAATTTAAACTTGTCCTTAAAAAAGAAACGCAGAATGATTATGTGTGTTTAAAAAAAATTCTCAGATGCGTTAAAGCGTTGCAAAATGGCTTCCACAGCATTTTATAAATATATTCAAGTTAAAGCTTCCAATTTTTATGGTTGCAAGCAATACACACCAGCTTCGTTCTAATAGGAGAGGAAAAAAGTGAATTCACTTATGCACGCCGAGTAAATAGTAACCAGCTGACGGCCCAATATCTTTTCAATGAACACTGTGCTGTTTTTCAGAGTCTTTTAAAAGCAAATTACTCAATCCCCCTTTTTTTCACGTCTTAAAAAGAGTGGCATTTTTAACTAGTACGAGCGAAAAATGGTTCGGTTTAGTTGATTTGAAATGCTGTGAGGCGATTTACTACCGTTTGAGTAAGCCAATTATGAACGTTGTGTAAACATCATGAGGCGACAAAAATGGAAGATAAGTAAGTTATAAAAATAAAAGGAGTGAGAAAAATTATATTTAATTGTTTTTCTTTATTATTTCTTCTTATTTTCGTCTTATTTTTTATAGAGACCATCATTTAGTAAATTTTGTTTGTGAGATAGTGTTTTTTTTTCTTTTTTTTTCGTACTTGTGTCTCCACTTAATTGTGAATGATTATATTTAAAACATATAATATTCAGAAGTTGATGCGTCAATTTTTTTTTTTTTTTTTTTAATTTGATGTCGTTACAAAAAAATTATATTTGATCTTAAATAGTCATAAAAATAAATTAGTGGATTTCCTTTTAAAAATTAATTTCTTAAAGAATTAAATTTCATTAATTAAAAATATTTAAATACAATGAAAAGAATATCATAACATTTTATGCCGATATACAATGAAAATAATGTCATTTTATTTATGGACAATGTTCAATGTACAATGAAAAAGTAATGCTATATTAATATGTGATATAACTATAATGACATTATTATATAGATAATAGATAATACTGACGTTATGAATAACGACGTTAATAACTAGATAATAATTGCTATCTAATAATAACTAATTTTATGAATTCAAATACTTCATTTGTCTTACACTTACAATATCATCATATTGCTTTTTAGTTGTAATTTTATACACTTATACACAATATGATAGAAAAACATATATAAAACTATGTTATAACATATAACTATTGACGTAATGAAAAATCTTTCTACAGTAAATAATTATATTCATAACTATAATAAAATAAATAATTAATTATATAAGTTTATTAACAAAAAATTATGCTTATTTTTTCTCATATATCGAAAAAATTTTCACGAGTAAATATTTGATTTTTAAAGTATCTATGATTTTAAAAGTAAGTTATAAATATTTTAAACTTTTCATTAGTTAGAATTTTGATACTTTTTAATTGCTTTAAATCATAATTATACTTTACTTTTTTTTTCGATATAAACCTCAAATTTATTAGTCAAAAAACTTTTCCGTATTTATTCTTAAATTAAAATATTAATAAAAAAAGTTAATAATTAATTTAACTGTTCATAAAATCTAAATATGTTTTTGAAAAATTAGAACTGAAAAATGAACTTATGTACTGAAAAGTATATATATAAAAATATAGTATTTTTTTTTTTTCATGAATTTCATAGCCATATTTTATATTTTTAAATGCAGCCAAATGTATTGAATTGTTTATGTATCATTTCTTGATTTATAAGAAAAATATTGTAATCGTAAAGGAATTTTTTTGTTTCATTTTATATATTTTCAGACGAAATAAAAGTAATATCCTTTTCGGCATTAAAATATTTCTTAAAAAAATGTACAAAAATATAACAGTATTTTATATAAAGTTGAATAAAAGTTCTTAAATTAACAAAATAGTTAAACTAGAAAATTTATTTTATTACAGCAATAAAATAAAAGTATAATTTTAATCAAATGTAAATGTATCTACATTTTCATATATATAAAGCTGAATAAAATTTAATTTGGCAATTTTGTTTATATTATGCTCTAATTGTAAGTTTTTGGTTCAAGTACTATATCGTTATAATTTTTAAATCATATAATGCAGAAGCTTTTTATGGTATGATTGTATCAAAACTTATTTAAATCTGAGAAGTAGTAGTAAATGTAGGGTTCATTGTTCAAATAAATTTTGAAATGAATCAGCTGAATCCCGATAATGAATAAACATTGTTTTGGAAGAAATTTCGTTAGTTTTGAAATTTTAAGTTAGATAAATTGGTTCGCAACATTTTTTTTGTTCAAAGTAGTATTTAATGTTTATAAAGCTGAATGAAATTTAATTTTGCAATTATATTTTTATTATGCTCTAATATTAACCTTTTCAGTTTAAGCACTATACTGTTATAATTTTAAATAATGTAGTGCAAAAATAAGTTTTTTTATTGAATAATTGTATTAAAACATATTTAAATATTTAAGAAGTAGTATCTTATTTAGGGTATCAAAATCAATGTTCAAATAAATTTTGAAATGAATCCTATGAATTATGACAGAGAATAAACATTGTTTTAGAAGCATTTTCATAACTTTTGAAATTTAAATTTAGATAAATTGGTTCACAACAATGTTTGTCCTACGAATTATTTTTTCCTGCAAAATTAAAATCATGATCACCATTCTCAAACAATATATTTAAATATGACGAATAAAATGAAAGAAACTTAGTTAAATTAAAAATAATTAAAGAGGAATATGAGACAGATCTTTTTTTTTAGAAAAATTAGCAATAATGTTTTTATAAACTGATAATACAAATGTTATTATGAAAGACTTGGCTATGTGATTACCAACATTGGTTATCTTGAATGTAATTGTTACGCTATAGAAAGTAATCTGTTGTTTCTGTTGGTAACAGATAAAACTAACAATATTATAAATTTTTATATACAATCTCACGATAAATATTGAGGCCTATTGGAAATCTGTGAAAATAAAGATAACGATCCTTTTCACATTATCTGAACCAAGTCGTTTAAGATGAATCAAGTTAAGACCAACCTCTGAACTACACCCATGAAACCCACAAGAGAGTTGCTAAACCCATATTAAAAAGACATGATAAATACTTAAATTATTTTCATTCAATAAATTTTAAGAAAAATGTTCAAAATTATTGAGTATAACAAGTTAAAAAATACCAGATTAAATTATTGATTTTAAATAGAATTTTTTTATAAAATAATACGTACTATTTACTAAACTTTAAATATAAAAAAGAAGTTTATTTATCCTTTTAGTATTCGTTAAAAATGAAACGAATTTTAGTTTATATTTATTATAAGATCATTTTTTTTTTATTTTCTTATTAATGTTAGTATTTTCTGTTATCATGTTAGTACAATGCTTTGATTTTTATTTTAAAAATGTCACCTTTATACCTCTTATATTAAATATTTTACAATTACTTTATCGTTGAATTTTCAAAAGTTAAAAATCAATTGTTTTTTTTACGTAAAATTATTGATATTTTAAAAAGCAATCTTCTGAAATTTGTTTTCTTTCCTTCTTTAATTATTTCAATTCTTCTGAGAATGCCAGAGTTCTGATAAGATTGAATGGTATTAAATTTCTTCACGTGATTCTCTTTGAATGCACAAAGAATGAAAAAAAATTTCATTAATTTTGCTTAAGACCTCTTTTATGTTTAATTAATAAGCATTAAATGAAGATTAGACTTCTTTATTGTTAAAATTTCAAAGTTCTCTATCAAAAAAAAATAATTTCCCTACAGCATTGAAAAAGAGTTTTGAAGTTTTAAATATTTGGTCCATTATAATATGAATCAATTTTACAGAACGCAGAATATCTAATACTACCATTGATTTTTATTTTACATTTTATAAAAAAAAATATGTTTAAATACTGAAATAATATAAAAAGTCGCTAGAGCTACTAATGTATTATTTATATTAACCGTTAAATCTATAGTGTATTAAAAAAATAGTTCCTTATAAATTAAGAAGATGAATGAAAATTCTGTTTTTAAAATGCACAAGATAAAAATATGATTTTACTTTTGAAAAAATTATTATCTTTTAGTTTATTTATCTAGGAAATAAAAAAAGTATTTTTATAACAATTAATAATATTTTTTATCAATTTCTATATCAATGTGAATAAGATTGCTTTTTAAGTTTTTTTTTTTTTTTTTTTTTTTTAGGCAACGAATTATTATCTTGTTTAACTGATTTCAATATAAATACTTAATACCATAAAATGATTTTTTACTTGTTTAAAAAATTATTTTTATTATGATTTATTCCTGTGGATGTTTACCATTTATTTATATCTTTTTAAAAGCTTTATTATAGTTAGATGATGGGGAAAACATTTCTTTTTTTTTACCATTAATATATTAAATATCAGCTTAGAATTATTTGTTTTGATTTGTTATGTATCACCACCTCAATGCTCAGTATATTTTGAGTAATAAATAATAAGTAAGTAAATAATATTTAATAATGTAATAATTTGTAATATCGATATTTGTTTTTAAATTTTGGAGAATTGATTTCAGAGTGATTTGTTAATATAATTGTAGATGAGAATGGATTTACGTTTAAGAGAAGCTTATGAAATTTTATGAGAATCAAAAATTTGTATCTTAATAAAAATGTTTATTGAAAGAACAATTTTTTTAATTTAATTGCAAAAAAATATGTCATTTTTAAACAGTAGTAAAAAAATAAGGCGTTTCTTGTAACTTTATGATTGTTTTATTACATGAATCTATTGTTTACATATTTGCATAAATTTCTTATTAGTCTTCTAATCACTAATAATCAGTAATTTCCTATTAATCTTCTAATCACTAATTTCCTATTTGTTTTCCAATCACTAATAATCACTAATTTCCTATTAGTCTTCCAATCACTAATAATCACTAATTTCCTATTAGTCTTCTAATTACTATATCTGCATATATTTCCAATTAGTTCTTCACTAATTACTATATCTTCATCACATTTCCTATTAGTGTTCTAATCATTTGAATACATTTCCTATTAGTCTTCTAATCACTAATTTCCTAATATTCTAATCAATATATTTGAATACATTTCCTATTAATCTTTTAATCACTAATTTCCTATTATTCTTCTAATCACTAATTTCCTATTATTCTTCTAATCACTAATTTCCTATTATTCTTCTAATCACTAATTTCCTATTATTCTTCTAATCACTAATTTCATATTAGTCTTCTAATCACTAATTTCCTATTATTCTTCTAATCACTAATTTCATATTAATCTTCTAATCATTAATTTATATGTCTTCTAATCACTAATTTCCAATTAGTCTTCTAATCAATATATTTGAATACATTTCCTATTAGTCTTCTAATCACTAATTTCCTATTATTCTTCTAATCACTAATTCATATTAATCTTCTAATCAATAATTTATATAAGTCTTCTAATCACTAATTTCCTATTATTCTTCTAATCACTAATTTCATATTATTCTTCAATCAATAATTTATATTAGTCTTCTAATCAATATATTTGAATACATTTCCTATTATTCTTCTAATCACTAATTTCCTATTATTCTTCTAATCACTAATTCATATTAATCTTCTAATCAATAATTTATATTAGTCTTCTAATCACTTTCTTATTAGTCTTCTAATCAATATATTTGCATACATTTCCTATTAGTCTTCTAATTAGTATATTTGCATTCATTTTCTATTAGTCTTCTAATCTGCACTCCACTATTTAAAAATGGCATATATTTTTGCAATTAAAGTTAAATTTTCTTCTTTCACTAAACAGTTTTTAAGATCGATATTTTTGATAAGCTATCTGAAACATAAATCCTTCCACATCATCTACAATTATATTGACAAATCGCTTTCAAATCAATTTTGGATTTAACAAACAAATATCGACATTACGAAATTTTCCATCACAGAGAACAAATAAAGCGTGCGTAACCTGAAATATTTCTGTTTATGTAAAACTGCGCTCTAAGAAGTTGAATGAAGAATATGCATAGGAATGAATAAATATTTAACCTCTTTAACTGTTTACATACACTCCCTGAAATCTCCATCACACATTAAATATTGTAACTGCTTTGACTTTGCATTACCGTTTCTCTAAATGTGATTTTTCTCTGCATCCTCTTGTTTGTCATTCCAGATACGCATGCTGGGCTTAAATATGATTGAAACGAGTATGTTGTTCAAATTTAAATACGTTTGTTTCGCTCCATCAGTAAAATGAATGATAGCGTAAGATTTTATATTTTATTTAAAACTGATGTCAGATAAAAGTATATTACTTATGTAATTATAATTAATACTGGGTTAAAAATTTGAAAAAATATTTTCTTAGCACCTTTAAATTAAAGAAAATCATATTATGTATCCTATGCAAATTTTACAATTCGTCAGTTTTTTTTTTTTTTTTTTTTTTTTTTTTTTTTGTATTCCAGAACGTGATAGTAATTTGATATTGTATTGTACAAATAAATTCTTGCCCAAATAATGCAAATAGTACTTGCATTAACTCTTGAACAGATAGTATAAATTGCACTTGTACTAGTTCTTGTACAAATTAGTATAAATAATCCATGTATAAATAGTACTTATACTAGTTCATGTACAAATAGTACTTGTATTTGTTCTTGTACAAATATTAGTAATGATAGTTCATGTACAAATAGAACTTGTACTACTTCTTGTACAAATAGTTTTAAAATAGTTCTTGTATAAATAGTATTTAAACTAGTTCTGTATAAATAGTATTTGTACTAGTTCTTGAGCAAATATTTTAAAATAGTACTTGTACTAGTTCTTGTATAAATAGCATAAATAGTACTTGTACAAATAGTACAACTAGTATTCTTGTTAATTTTTCGTGCGTAGATTTGAAGCATTATACAATCATATATTTATCCCAAATCATATTTTGTACTGTACCAACCTAAATATTTTAGTTTCTTCATGTATGTTCTTTAAAACAAAATAAGATAACTGTCTTCTTTCCATATTATACTTTTATAAACATTTTTTTAAAAATATAACAAACTAATCATAACAGTAATACATAAATTGATTTATATCATAGTTATCAAGTTCTTTTCCCTAAACTCAAAAATTTTAATTATTTCTGAAGAAACCTTTAATAGTATTCATAAAAAAAATGCTTAAAAGACTTCAAAAACTGTGTTTTCATGTTAATATAAAAATATATATATATGATAATATTATAATATTACATAAAATAATATAATAATATTATATAAAATAATAACATGATATAAAATATAAAAATATTTCATGTTAAATATAAATATATTTGATCAGATCATTCTTTAGTAATGCTAAAGTTATTATCTTTGTCCATATTCTTTCACTAACATTGATCTTTTCTCTTACAAGGAATAAATGAGAGATATTGCAAAATAAAATATTTTCATGTCAAAGAAAAAAAAATTATATATTAAATTCTAAATCCTTATAAAAAATTATGGTTATAAAAATTGAAATGAATGTTTAAATGATGAATAGAAATGTTCATAAAAATACTAGCATTGATCAACAAATCAAATTATCGAGTTATTTGAATAAAATAATATACATACATTCTCGAGTTTATAAATAAATAAATTAAAATCTTGTGAAGCTCCAATGTTCGTTATAACATTTAGATCTTGTCAATAATTAATTTAAATAATGCACATGTAATTCATGAATTCTAAACACAGATTATGTTAATATTATAAGCCAAAATTTAGTGAGTTTGCATTTTATTGTCTATAGCAAAATGTAAATTCATGTATTCGCACATTATTTACAATTCATTTGCTAAATTATTATTCATTTAATAATTAGTTTCTATCAAATATAATTTTCCTCGCTGATATGTTGCAAACATTTATTGTAGATTAAATAAATATGCCATTAGGGGAAAAAAAAAAACAGAATATTTATTTTACTTTTTTAAAAAACTTCTAAAGTTTTTAAAGTTAGCCTAGAAATTAAACCAGTTGGAAATTCCAAAATCTTCCTTGAATTTATTCTTGTCAATAAAATAGATTTTTTGCAAACAAAAAAAATTGTAACATTTATTTTTACTGAAAAAGTATTTTAGAAGCACGTTGTCAAGGAGATGAACTGATGATTGTTTTTAAGATATTTAAATCTACACTTGTATTTACAAAATAAAAATTTTGTACTATTAAATGGTTAAAAAATGCAATACAAATGTTGGTAATTTTTACTATACATCATGGTTTTATCATGGTAATTTACACAATAGGTATATATATATATATATATATATATATATATATATATACATATATTAATTTAAGCCATAAATTTACATTTGTATAATAAATAATGATTTATGAGAATTAAAAACAGATCATTTTTAAAATCGATTTTTTACATTCAACATTTGATTGATTTTGATTTCAAAATTGAATAAATTAATTCTCTAAAAAATTATTCAAATGTATTCTTAAATTCTTTAATTTTTAGAATGACAGACACAACCAGTTTATACAATAAAGCCATAACAACTTTTGCTATATGTATAAAATTTTCCTGGTGTGAAATTTATATATATATATATATATATATATATAAATTATATATTGTTCAACTCATCATACAATATATATATATATTGTAGGAGTTGAACAAACTTAAAATTGTTCGAAATTCTAGAAATTTTAATATATTACAAAAAAAAACAAGCTGCATGGAGACCAATGTGCAAAAAAGGGACGCTGCTATTGCTTTACGTAAATATGATGTCGTTTAAAAGCAATTGTTTAGTTAGAAACCGTGAGAATTTTAAGATAGCAAATTGTTAAAATGAGTCCTATATAGCATTTGTAAAAATGAATTGTGTTATAACGTTCATAGGCCGGCTAATTAGGTCGGCAGTGTGACTTTGTAAGATAGCTAATGTCGACCGTCGGTTGTGGTTCGATGCCCTACTAAGAAGACAGGAATATCACTTCAGATAACTGACACTTGCGATTTAATGCTCATCAAAAGGGACTGAAATTCTATCTCACCTTAGATCAACTCTTATTTCTGTGCAGGAACAGCAATATAATTAAATATATTATGTAAAAGGCTGCATGAAGGAGGTTGGTATGCTAGACTGCTAGTATTGTGCAACCCACTTACCTCCCACAGCTGGAGTGTTTCCATTGGTAAAGTAGCCATCTGTATTGAACTGAAAAACGGTTGATGTCTGTCCTTTTCACTTATGAGACCCGCATTTTTACAAGGAGTTTTCAACGTGTTTACATAAGGTAAGAAGCAAACATGTGATATCTTCCATTTAACGTACGAGATAGGAGCACATATGCAGGAGGTAGGATTATTGTATGGGAAAGAATATCTTTAGTGAGGCGAACTGATCTGTATATGTTACCACATGGAACTCTCAATGCTCTAAGGTACAGAGATGTTTTAATGAATCCTGTTGTTCATAGTATGCTAGATTTACCTTTATTTAGCAAACACATATCTCATCCTCGCACTTCTCATCTCCTGCACTTATTTCTTGATAAAGGAACTACAGTCCAACTGGAAAAGGAATCGCCAGAACGCTGTCCAGATCTTAATCCCATTGAGAGTACGTGGAATGCTCACCGGAGGAATGTTGCTGGCCAATAACTCTTTTTCCATACCTCAGGCTTATTAGGTGAGGCTTATAATTAGTTATTTTACGTGTTTGACATAGCATTGATAGACGTGCAACTTATTGACATCAGTATATACGGCATGAGATGTCGCTTTCAGGCTTGTATTGTTGTTAAATACCAAAAAAATATGATTGAGATGATCATATATACAATTGAGAATTTATTTGTATGTTATTTGTATGTCCAAATTTAGAAAATTTTATGTTCCTGTTGATTACACAAAATGTGAATTTTTTTGAGTTATCATAAGTTTTCAGTTTATTGCTTAAATTTTGGTATAAAATTATATATATTATTATATAATATAAAATTTCAATAATAATTATTAGCAATTAGAGTTCAGTTAAATCATTATAATTATACGTAAATTTAAAAATCATGATTTAAAATAATTACTTTTATGCTGGATATTATTTTTCAAATGTTCCTTTCTGGAAATAGAAGTTAATCATAATAAAGGTATTGTAGAGAAATATTATTTTAAAGTATTATCTGATACGAAAATTTATCAGTATTTGTAGCTTTTCCTTTACTATTTACATATGATATATATTTAAATGGAATAATTTCTCTAATTTTTATGACGTGAATTCTCTAAAAAGGAGATATTTATGTTTTGAATATAAATTGTCATGGTAATTAGCGGTGACTGGAGAATTTCAGCTAGCTGAATCAGTGTTTATTATGTATGATATTCAAGCTAATAATATTTTAAGTATTTTTAAACCTGACGTAAATAACCTCTTTTCATTTCTAATTAAACACACAGTAAAAAGTAGATGACAGTTGAACAAACAGTTACGTAACAAAAGTAAATAATAAATGGCATTTACCTATTACTGACATAATTGTATAAATGTTTTGAATTCTAATCCTAAACAAAAAGATTAAAAACGTCAAATAAAAAATACACTTTGAATTGCCTGGAAAAAAAGAATTACTAAATTGTGTGATGTATTTTTTGTGACAACTTTGATAATTTGTTATGCCTGTAACACATTAGTAAACAAATGTAAAATATGAAAATAATAAATTTTTTACGTTTATTAAGTGATTTTAACAACAAGAAAAGTTTTCATTTAACTCATTAGCTAAATGTAAATGAATTACAAAATTATTTCTGGGTGTTGATAAATACATTTAAAAAATCCATCTTTGATCTATTACTTAATTAAGGCTCCATATTGTATCTGACTTCAGATACCTTCTATATTATTATATTCAAAATTTATTTTATATCTTAGCTTTGAAAAATTTTGAATTGTTATTATGTTAAAAATTTTACATATTTTGGTACACACATCCAGCAATAAGATGGAAAAAAAATTAATTTCTTTTAAATTTAAAACTATATAATCATAATGTCCTATTTATAAGTGATAAGAATCCTTAACTAGTTTCTTGAAATGTTTGAATTAGTTTTAAAAGCTATAGAACACATTTCAACAAATTTAGGTAACATGACTTCGAAAACCGATTTCCAAGATTCTACTATCACAGGAAATCTAATCTCTCATCCATTTCCTTTTATCTGTGGATATCCCAATAGATATGATAGACGGACCAAAAAAGATGATATTTTTCATATTTTAAATGAACACAGTAAAATTTTACTACAGAATCAGAGAAGAATTGTAATGTGAAAAGTAGTTTTAATAAATAATTAATAAATTAAAATAAGTTTTTAAATAAAAATATCATTAATTGGGTTTATAAATTTTAAATTATTTATTTAAAATATGTTTTGGCTCAATACGAAACTTTCATATGTTCTTTAAATCCCCCTTTTGATGATTATAACGGACGAAACTGCATCAAAGAGAAGAAAGGAAAATATAAATTTCAATATAGTGTTGACAAAAAAAATATTTGACAGATGTTAAAAAAAAAATGTTTTAAAAGTCCCTATACATCTTTCTGAATACTTTTTTTTTTTTTCTTATAACATCTTTCTCTGACATAGCATTTCTTTTTAGGTGTAAAAGTATTTAAAAAAACGAGAAATACAATTCTTATGCTCCTTTAATTTTCAGATGCGTTTGACTTTTACTTTTAAAGTAACGTCAGAGTTGTGAATGATGTAATAACTAAAGTTTTAGATTTCTTATTTTTTATCGATCTATCTATCAATCTATTTATCTATCTATCAATCTATTTATCCATCTATCTATCTATCTATCTATCTATATATATATATATATATATATATATATGAATGGCCAAATTCTATGTAAGTTATTTAATCTATTTTTATATTGATATAATACATATTTATTACTTAATAATATTTTTATTAATATATTATATATATTAACTTAATAAGAAAAATTATTAAATTATATATTTAGTATTAAGACTTTTATACTTATAAAATTTAAGTATTATATAATTTTCTTTTAGTCGTGACACCAAAACGTTATTTATTCATTACTAATAAAAATAATAAGTGTAAAAATACAAAAATTAATTTTAATTCAAAAAAATGAATGCTATTAACGTTAGATAACATTAAGCAAGTCTTATTTTTTTTTTTTAATTCATTATCTAATTTTAAACCTAGTAAACACTCCACTTCGAAAATTTCAACTTGTATCAGAGAATCTATTTCTTCATATGAATGCCAATCGTTTATTTTCAGTACAGTTTCATTAACAGTAAACAATAATAGGTATATTTAAAAGAAGTCAAAAATGAGAATTAATATTATACGATCAAAAATTAATATTAATAATACATGACCAAACAATTATAATGTTAGTACACTATCAAAAATTAAATAAAATTTCATAAAAATTACCTAATATACGTACAAATAAGGCTGTTTCAGAATGTGATATTTAAATTAAGGAGTTTATATCCTTTATCGTCTCCAGAAGTTTCGTCGTTTAAACTCCGCAATTCTTCTTCAACTGCTTCGACATAGTATTGAGATTTTTCGCTAGCTGAACTAAAAAGCTCCACAATGCTGTCATGCAGGTATCGCTATTGGGAGGTGATCACATTTCATATTTAAGCTGATATCACATTGAAATTAGATATTGTATTTTTTGTTTTGTGTCCATTTTTTGCAATTCAAGCCAGAAAATAACATATTATTCTTGTTTGTTAAATATTTAGTTAAGCGCTGTATAATTAGCCTTTTTGTAAAATTTCCTTAAATACCAATGAACAGATATTTCACAATCACAGTTTTACTGATATTTTCCCTTCGAGTTTTTAACCAGTGCATTAGTCAAATCCTTTTAAATGCTACAAAAGGATTAGAGTGTATTTCAAATGCTAAATGTCTAGCAAAAATATGTGAAAATTTTCTGCGTGTTCTTTCGTTGCATGCAAAACTCCCAAAACTTTCTGAAGTCTTCATGCCCGGAACCGAAACGAAAGATTTAATTAGGCACGCACACTTATCAAATAAAGATGTAAGTCATTGCTACTCTTAACTTGGTACTCTTTTCTAAAGTAGATGGGGGTCTCTTGATCAATGATTTTGTTTGTAAAGGACTCAAAAAGCTGATCTGGTGGAAACGGGTAACCAACTATTATTTCAATCATATCCATAAAAATATATTTGGTGGTTCAAGTATATATGTGTGTGGTCAAGTATCACTTTGGAAGACCGCACTGATATGTATATCATTCACAACAGTCACTGTTACTACTCATATATATTGAAACAACATACTAGTTCCAATTGTTAGTTCTTAAGCAGGAGCATATTGTTAATTTTCCATCACATGAGATGATAATGCTAGACCACAAAGAGCTCGGTTGCTAGAGAATTCTTTCAGAAATTACTCTTGGTATAGGTTTGCCAGTACGTTCTCCAAATTTAAATTTAACCCATAACATGGGAGGTGAAAAAGTAAGACATAACAGGGGACGTACGATCTCAGAGACCGTGCATCGTTATAAATTTTTTTAAAAGTAGTTTAAATAAAATAACATCTTGATATTTTCCTTTCAACTTTCTACTGTCAGAAATACTGTCTGTACAGTTTTTTTCGGTGGCAATCATATGGAGCATTAAATTTTGTAATATTAATAATAAAAATGAATTTGTGTATTATTTATTTGATATGTAAAAAAATATTCAATAGGAGAAAATTCAATATAGCCCTATACCGAAAAATGAATTATTTAATTACGAAATTGGAAGTAAAAATTCAAATCTTAAACAGCATATAAAATTTCGGGTCAGTTCCATCCGTAGCGAAAAACGTTGTATTTATTCATAATTGCATTTGAAGATTGGAATGTGTATGAGCAACTACAAAAATACTCTTAGTTCATAAATCGTGGTGGCGTCAATTTCACATATAATTGAATAAAAGGTATTTTTTTCCTCCTTCTATCACTCCTTAAATTTTTACATTTTACATTTATGTGAAAGAGTTGATCAGTAAAAAATAGTTCCTATACATTTTTGGATTTGAATAATCAATTTTTCCTTAAGGTCTTAGTGTAGGAAGTCTTAATATATTATGAGCTGCTGTTCTAATGTTTCGATTAGTTTCAACGAATGGCCGTTAGAGTCGATTTTTCCCATAGGAGTATTTTACGGAATTACTAACTGCTTTTCGATCAGAAAAATCATTGCCGTCTGAAGAAATTTTAGAATCTATTTAGTGGGAATTTTCACAGACAAAAATCTTTTTCACTTCTCCTTTAACATCACTTCCAATTTCATCTGGAATCATTTACTGCTTTTCCTCATGACGCCGTTCAAATGAATGAATCCTTTTATTCGGATCTAACATAAGATCCATGTGTCATACTAGTGCCGAAAATTGTAACACTGAAAGGGAGGTGAGGTCTCACGGACTTGTAGAATGCGATGGAATTTCCACTGGATGCAAAACAATATAAGTGGGGTTATGTTCAAGGTCACAAAACAGGAAGCTAGAGAAGAATCTATTCAATTGGACTTAAGCATGTAATAGGAGTGAGGGGAAGGACATGTTGAGCTGTCTCTGAGACCACACGTTCCCTGTTACGAACTAATTGATAATGTTTAAGAAACTTTAGGGAGACGTATTTTTGTATTTAGCCCTTTCCTACAACACTTTAGAGTCTTCGAATTACCTTCATATCACAACGATGTTTAAATCAACGAAATTTATAAACAACATTTTGAATTTGGACTTTTTGTCACTCTTGTAAAGTTGTAAGAGGTGATCTCATTCCATAGGGAGCGTAATGTTACATTGTAATCGGATTTTATGTTTTTTGTTATATTTACATTTTCTATATTATCAAAACAGAAAATAAGTGAAGCATTTATATTTTTTCCAAATTTAGGAAGCATTAATTTACTTTACATTTAATGATAAAATTGTGCATCAAAAATTTATTATTTTAAAAGTATTACAGTATTACCTAGTTATATCGTGCATTTTATTAGAACAAGTCACATGACCTAGAGATAAACGTCAGTACATCATATTTTTTTTTCTTGTTATGTTCAAGACATGAGCGATATAATGAAGCTAACTCTAAGTGTAATATGCAAGTGCTGGTCCCATTTTAAATTTTATTTATTTATATATTTTCAATGCAAATTAATTTTGGAAAGAATAAATTGTAATTGACACTAAAATATTAATTTTTCTTTAATTTTATTTCTCACATTTATAATTTCAAGCATAGTAATTGATGTATATTTCTGGCCAGTTGATTTAATACAGAAAATTATACGCACATGCAATTTGTTTACTGGAAAATAGATTAACATGTTATTGATTAACAGCACACCTTTATTGATATAAAACATGAAAGCAGACATTTAAAAATATGTAAAATATTTAATTTTGTATATTGTAGATTTGTATACATTATTATAAATAAATTAGTAATATAGGTATATATACTATATGTAATATATTTGTATAAAACATTGTCTCCCTTTTTATTGTTTTCTAAATAATTTTATATCATAGTTCTGCTGCGAAAAAATGGCATTTTATTAACCAACAGACTAATAATTAATGTTATCATAATATATCATTAGTATTGAAAAAGAAAATTTGTCCATTAATTTTTCTGGATCTGGTCGCATTCTAGTTGACAAATATAAAGACTTATTTATGCATTTGGGTGACAAACAACCGAAAATATTCCGAATACTTTTGAAAATGAAAGTTACTCTTCGAAAAATAAGAATGTCTGCTAAATAAAATAAAATTAACGAGCTATTTTAATTAATGGTGGAAGTCAACGTATATGTTAATATTAATAACATTATAAGTAACTTATAAAAACTCGACTCGTTTAAACATAACAATGATAAAAACAACTGATTAGTTGTTATTAATTAATGATAAAACAACGGTCTTAATAAAAACAAATGTTCTTTTAATTTCAAGGTTCTTTTTAACAAAACTGTTTACGCTCTGGATTTTACCTTTTATTGCAAATTACTGCTCTAATTAGGAAAATTATGTTAACAAAGGCCAGTGCGATCCAACATAAATTAATTAATTTGAATTTCATTTTCTTTAAATATTTTAATTTTATTTATTAATTGAATGTATTTCATGTATTCTTCATTATTATATTTTAATTTTAGATTGGTATTTAAAATAAACTTAGTAATTTTCATTCCAATAAAATAACTGACAAATTTACCATTTTATTACGAAGTATTAAATTATTATTTCATAATCATTTAATGACTGGAAATTCAGTCAAACATTTAATATTTTATGCAGACTTTCTGCATAATATACTAATGTTCGACACACTATATATAATATATTAAATGCTCGACACACTATATATAATATATTAAATGCTCGACACACTATATATATTATATGAAATGTTATCTCACAATACGTAAATTTCTTGAACTTACAATACATACTTGAATTTGAGAACAAAGCAATGTTATTCTGTTACTACTTTAATATTATTCAGATATTTAGATAAAACTATTGTAAAATTCTATTTAATTATTTAAATATTTTTAAATAAGATATTTACTATTATTATAAAATAACTATTATTTTTAATGTTTAAAAATTACTTAAATTTGATATGTTAGAAATTAATTAAATGAATTTTGCGTATAAATTTGTAACGTAAATAAATTCTTTATATATTTCAATTAAATCTACAAGTTTTAATACTAAATTTCTTCAAAAACAGTATTAAATTAATTTCATTTATTAAGAATAATCGAGTGATACATACATTTATTTATTTTTTAAATTACACAAAATATTTATAAATTCAAATTATAATATAAATTAAATTAAGTAATATAAATTATAAAAATAATTATAAATAAGTGTAATAATAATAATAATATTAATCAAACAAAATAATTCTAAAAACTGAAATTGTTAAGAATTAAAAAGCTTAAATTTGTAAGCAGAATGCATTAAAATATTTGACAGACGAATTCATTCTTATTCTTTAAAAAAAGAATGAATTTTCAATCTGGAGAAAGATCTCATTCAATTTAAAAAAACTACTCTTTATAAATTTCAAAATGATCTTTTTTGTCGTCATCTTTAATCTCCTGCGTCGAGATTGCAAGATCCATTTTCTTTGCTTCTGAACCCGACTTACACGAGTCTTGATCCATCAGCTGCTTCGACTGCTGCGTTCTCCCGCACAGCCGGGTATCACAACCAGCTGCTCTGATCCTCGGGATTAAGAATTTCTGGGGGCGAGAGCTTTTGTTAATGCTTGCCAGACAGAAAACTGCTTAGTTCTCTAATCTCTGCCTCGTGCCATTGCGTTGAACAGTCGGGCACTAAGACGATTTGACAGCTTGGGGAATTAAAACTGTCTCGAAAACAAATAAGGAATGGGTTTTTTTTTCTCCCACGAAAAGTGATAAACAGCATTAGATTAAGAATGTTTATGTTTACGGAATGGTGTTTATCGATCTAAGCAGTTTGTCTCGATAATGATTCTAGAGTCAAAAAATAATGTAAAGGATGGTCATTTTGTGAAAAGAATTATCTAATGGCTTTTTTTTTTTCTCTCGCTACTTTTTTGGTGTGATTAAGTGAATGGTTACAAAGTAAACAAAGCATGTGTTTATAGTAACATTGTATTTTATAAGAATGTTCATAGTAATAAATGATAGCCAATTAAAATTTTAAAAGAAAATTTTACTAAAATTTCTTAGTTGGAAAAAAGAATGATTACTATGAATGGAAAAATATATTAATTAATAACCGTTCTGCGTTCTATTCTAACATATATCGACCAGTTTGCGAAATTGATACTTATAAAAATTTAATTTTTCATGTAGGACTGGATTTACTGCATTAGAATGAAAAAAAAAATTTATAACATGCGAAATTACAAAAAAAGGTACTTTATTAAAAAAATATATTATATAATAAATAGTATAAATTCTAAAAATAATTATAAATTAGTGTTATAATAATAATTATAATAAATGAAAAATAATTCAATCTAATAAACTTTAAGAACTGAAATAACTATAAATTAACTATTAATAAAAATTTATAAATTTAAAACTCTTCTGCGTTCTATTCTAACATATATCGAACCAGTTTGCGAAACTGATACTTACAAAAATGAATTTTTCATATAGGAATGGATCTACTGCATTATAATAAAAAAGTTATAACAGTCGAAATTACAAAAAAAGACACTTTATTAAAAAATATATTATAAAATAAGTAATATAACAATAATTATAAATAAGTGTTATAAGAATAATAATAATAACTGAAAAATAATTTAATCAAATAAACTTTAAAAATTAAAATAACTAAAGGATAAAATATTAAATTTGTAAGAAGACTGCATGAAAATATTTGACTGATGAATTCATTATTCTATAAAAAAGAAAGGATTTTTAATCTCGTTAAAGATCTCATCCGATTGAAAAAATACACTCTGCAAAATGATCAAAATGATCTATTTGTCGCCATCTTCAATCTCCTGCTTCGAGGTTACACGATGCATTTTCTTTGCTTCTGAACCCGACTTCCAACGAGTCATGATCCATTAGCTGCTTCAAAAGAATTAAAATATTTGGCAGACGAATTTATTCTTATTCTATAAATAACAGAACGAATTTTCAATCTCGAAAAAGATCTCATTCAATTAAAAAAAAAACCGCTCTTTATAAATTTCAAAATGATCTTTTTGCCGCCATCTTTAATCCCCTGCGTCGAGATTGCGAGATCCATTTCCTTTGCTTCTGAAGCCGACTTACACGAGTCTTGATCCATCAGCTGCTTCGACCACTGCGTTCTCCCGTGCAGCCGGGTATCACATCCAGCTGCTCTGATCCTCGGGATTAAGAATTTCTGGGGCAAGAGCTCTCGTTAATGCTTACCAGAGAGAAAAACTGCTTAATTCCTAATCTCTGCCTCGTGCCATTGCGTTGAACAGTCGGGCACTAAGACGATTTGACAGGTCGGGGAATTAAAACTGTCTCGAAAACAAATAAGGAACGGTTTTTTTTTTCCTTCCTCGAAAATTGGTAAACAACATTGGATTAAGAATGTTTATATTTACAGAATGGTGTTTATCGATCTAAGCAGTTTGCCTCGATTATGATTCTAGAGACAAAAAAAAATAATGTAATGGATGGTCATTTTGTGAAAAAACAATTACCTAATGGCTTTTTTTTCTCGCTACTTATTTGCCGTGATTAACTGAATGATTACAAAATAAACAAAACCTGTGTTTATAATAACATTTTATTTTTATAAGATTGTTCAACATAATAAATTTTAGTCGATTAAAATTTTAAAACAAACTTTAGCTAAACTTTCTTAATATCAAAAAAGAGTGATTATTATTAACAAAAAAAAATTTTAATTAAAACTGTTCTGCAATCTGCTCTAACATATATCGAAAACCTTGAAAAACCGGTACTTATAAAAAATGAATTGTTTATATAGAAATGAATTTACTGCATTATAATAAAAAAAATTACATTGGGCGAAATTACAAAAAAAAAAAAAAAAATAATAATTTAAAAAAATATATTATATAATAAATAATATAAATTATAAAAATAACTATAAATAAGTGTTATAATAATAAGAAGAAGAAATGAAAAATAATTCAAACAAATAAACTTTAAGAACTGAAATAACTAAGCTTTAAATCTTATATTTGTAAGCAAAATGCATTTAAATATTTGACAAATGAATTCATTCTTACTCCATAAAAACGAACGAATTTTCAATCTGGAAAAATCTCATTCAATTAAAAAAAAAAAAAAAACCGCTCTTTATAAATTTCAAAATGATGTTTTTGTCGCCGTCTTTAACCCCACTGCGTCGAGATTGCGAGATCCATTTTCTTTGCTTCTGAACCCGACTTGCATGAGTCTTGATCCATCAGCTGCTTCGACTGCTGCGTTTTCCCATAGAGCCGGGTATCACAACCAGCTGCTCTGATCCTCGGGATTAAGAATTTCTGTGGGCGAGAGCTTCTGTTAATGCTTGCCAGAGAGAAAACTGCTTAATTCTCTAATCTCTACGCCATGCCATTGCGTTGAACAGTCGGGCACTAAGACGAGTTGACAGCTTGGGGAATTAAAACTGTCTCGAAAACAAATAAGGAACAGATTTTTTTCTCACTCGAAAAGTGATAAACAGCATTAGATTAAGAATGTTTATGTTTACTGAATGGTGTTTATCGATTTAAACAGTTTGCCTCGATAATGATTCTAGAGTCAAAAAATAATGTAATGGATGGTCATTTTGTGAAAAAAAAATTATCTAATGACTTTTTTTTTACTCTCTACTTATTTGGCGTGATTATCGGAATGGTTACAAAGTAAACAAAACATGTGTTTTTTGTAGCATTGTATTTTAAAAGAATGTTCATAATAATAAATTACACTTAATTAAAATTTTAAAGGAAGCTTTAAGTAATATTGCTCAGTTGAAATAAAAAGAATGGGATATTCTTTTTCTGTAAGTGTTTTTTTAAATAAATAAAATAAGTCTAATTGTAAGTTTATAAATAATAATATGCAATAAAAATATTTTGATGAACTTTTATATTGTAAAAGAGGAGGCTGTGATCAAATATAATTCTTTCTATAATTATTGAATGATATCACTGTTTTCTTCATTATATCATTACAAGCATACTGCATTTTAGCATGTATTACATTATACTACCATCTTTGCTTAGTTTCAGTGAAATTAAGCTTTTATTTTGATTAATTTACTCAAGAATAAAATTTAAGGAAGAACTTGAAATTTATTTAAATAGAAAGTAATTTTATTTTTTATTGCTAATTAGTTAAAGATAATAATACATCTAGAGAAAAAAAAATTGAAATTGTTATTGTTGTAGCTTTCAAGATTTGTTGGATGCACTTATTATATACATTCGCATAATAACACTAAAGTCAACATTTCAACATTTAAGAAGAAGGCTATTGTCACGTCTTGACCTACACTAGACCTATAATAGCTTCAAAAAGTGAGCCAGGTTTCAGGTTTAGGGGGAACACTTTAAATTTTATTCCCAGTGTTTCAGGTTTATGGAAACACTTTAAATTTTATTTACAAACATTATATATATATATATACCGCATTACATATATATATGCATACAAAACTCTATTTATAAAAAAAATGGAAATTAAGGATATAAATTAGATACACAAGTGCAATTCACTCCAAGTCCGGAGAATTTCAGAATTCTCGAGTCTACGACAAATCTAGGCACCTGGTCTGCTGCAATCCTTAACTACCACACGGCGCGATTCACAAAATCACAAGGGGCTCACTTTGAAAACAGGCGGAAAACTCCGGCCTATTCAGTTACTTCAGAGAAAAAGAATTAAACAACGCTTCTGATCGAGTCATCGTAGAACTCTCTCCCTTCTTCACAAAAAAAATCTCATTTTAAGACACTCCGTCAAGAAGGTAGTCAGCATCCCTCATTTTATTGAGTAGATATTTTGAACTCATGCTCTATCACCAATCACGATAGAACAACTTATGGATTAGTGCATATTCTGTCTGTAATTGTTTCGACCTGTGAATCGCTAATTTCCTCATTATACATGAGATCATTATACAAATATCAGATTTGATTGACATGTTGTTCCCATTAGTACAAACATTAATCGTATATAATATAACTACTCACAATAAAGCTCATCTTTTGTCACAAATGAGTGATGGGTTTATTATACATTTTTTCAAATAACATATATTCCTCTCTCCTGGGAATGAAATGCCAAAACTCTTCTCTTGATAAAAAAATTTACACTATGTAATACTTTAAAAACTGAACAATTGTTTTTAAAGAATTTAACATCTTAAAGGGCAAGACTTATAATATTAAAACTAAAAATAATCAAAATTAATCAACAATAGAACTTCAGATGGCGCTAAGCGTAAAGTATTTAGTAATTTAAAAAAATTAGGTTTTGATTTAATTAAAAACACAAATAAGAATTTTTCAAGATATTTTTTGTTGCGAACTATTTAAAAAAATAATATATAGAGAGAAAAAAAAAAAAATTGGACTTATTTATATTATAGCTTTCGTGTTATGTTGAATGTACATCCACATGAATCCTTTTCATACCAGATTTTTAAACAATGCTTTATTTCAAATCCTTATAACAATATTTCCAATTTAATTTACATTTTCTTTAAAAAATACTATATATTTTATTATAAACTAATTTTATTTATTTATTATATATTTATTCCCATTTTTATATTGTCTTGTCAAGAATACTTTAAATTCATTGATTTTGCCTATAAGCTGAATTATCAAAAATCACTATTTTTTTTTTCATTATAAATTTAAGACTAAAAATATAGAAATTAAATATTTAAATTTTCGTTTTGAATTTCATTATCAAACTATTAACTGTTGTGAAAATTCATCCACATTTTAAAATAAAATACACTAGCTACCGAAATAACATTATTTCATTATCAAAAAAAAAATTGTTAGAGTGAATAATTGTTTATTTTATATATTTTGAAAAGAAATGATTTATTTATTTCCTTTGTTTTTATTTTAAATTAAATAATTAAATGTTTAATAAAGATAGTTAACACATTTAAGGCAACAAAACTAAACATGATTAAATTGAAAAATCAGCATTAGGCTAGCTAATTAACTATATATTTATATTTATTTATGTCATTAAAAATTAATATAGTAATTTTAAATATTTAATATGTTAGATATATTCGAAATTCTAAAAATTTTCTAATATGGTTACAAAGAAGGTATTTAATTCAATAAAATATTATTGCGAACATTTGAAATAAATTTTCATTAGTATGATATAATAATTTGTTAAATGTGATTGTAAATAAAATTCAGCTTATATTTTGCTACGATTAATTAAAAAAAAAAAAAACGAGAATTAAAAAAAAAAAAACTAATTTGAAATAATTCAGCTATGTAAATATAAAAAAGAGAAACTATTTATGTAGTCATTTAGTGTATAAAATTAAATAAATTCAAAGCATATCTTTAATGTTATGATTTGTGAATTGCAATTAGGTTATTTGTTTATTAGGTTATTTAATTCAAAATAAGAGGCCAAAACTAATATTTATTGATTGTTTCAATTTAATTCCAAAATAATTACAAATTACTAACATAATAATATAAATTAATGTATCTTTAAACAAGTTTCTATCGCATGAATGTTTAATGGATATATTAAATAAGGCTAAGAATGATTGTATGCTCCATATAGAAATTCCATGAAAAAAAATAAAATTTCAGATATTTTGTAAAATAATTTATGTGAAAAGTATATTCTAGTGACAGATAACTGAAATATTCAACACTCATAAATATGCATAAAATGTAGGATATGCATTATAACTATAAGACGCCATTATAATTATTAATTAAGTTTAATTAATTTAAGGCTATTAACTTTAATTTTTCACATCATTCACTTGATTCGTAATTTTTTTTCTTTTAAGTGAATAAGCACACCCTGTAGATATATGAATATCGAAATAATACTTATAAAACAAAAAGTTTGAATAAATTGTTAAATATTTTTCTTGTTAAGCTTATTTGAGGAATGAACTTTTTTTGTAAATATACATTGGTATCTAAAGATTCAGGAAATATCAGATTAATTAGAATTGGTCTTTGGAATTGTATGAATTATTCAATGGGATTTAATAAAACTTGACAAACTTATTAATCAAACAGTGTTCCACTATTTCTGCACAAAACAAAAATGTTACGCTTATTTTCATTCTTAATGCACATATATTTTGCTTGTTTTCAATGGAAAGATACCAAAAGTAATCCTAAATACTATGTTCTATGCTTCTTCAGCTTCAATATGGAATGGGATCACTACTAACAGCTACATAGGTACGAAATATCCCATGCTCAAACGATTATATTTATTAACTCAGTTGTCAACTAAGACCATTGCTATGTTAAGGCAGTTTAGACACGTTGAAGGATTACAAGAGGCAAGTTAAGTGCGACAACATATTCCCATAGAGCATCCCAAACATACAGGTACAGTATGCACAGTAGTCTTCTCCCAAAGGTAATTCTCCCAAACCAAGTTCAATGGTTTCTAGCATCGTAATCTTGTATAATGGAGGAGTCACAAAACTAACCTGCATATGTATAAGCAATAGAATCAAGAATGTCTTTTCTATATAAGTGAACAGCAAAATGTACACTTTGACAGGAAATAGGATTCAGTGCGTTCTGAAGAGTAATATCTATCCACATACGTACACTGGATTCAACAAATCTGTATGTTTAATGTATATGATAGGGATAATAGCATTGTTTTGGCTCCTGCTTGCTCAACAAACATGAATCAGTTTGTAAAAATATATCGTCTAATCAGTAAAAAGAACATATATATATTTACTTAACTTGAATTAACATGTGCCTGTTAATTATAATTTTCATTATTGTGGCGGGGTTTGAGTGATACAAATATTTGTCATTTTGCATATTGTTGATCTGGCTGCTAGTACTTTAATTATTACAAAAATAGAATATCTTAGGCGTGTTGTCGTAGCCGTTTTTGCACCTGCATGTAGCTTGCTATAAATTGTTATTTGTGGTACAGTAACTCTTTCTCTGCTGTACCTTCTAGAAGATTATTCTAAGAAATGCATTCAACATTCTTGTCTATCGATTACATAAAGGGTCACATTTATATTTAAATAATGTGGCCCTTTGACTTATATGATTGACTCTGATCATCTTCTATTCGCTCAAAGGCCCGCCATCATAAATTTTCAGACAATTGATGTCGAATATCGTAATCACAGCTATTTCAATATTTAATTAAACAGTTTCTACTTATAGAAATTACAGGCACTTTGAAAGCCTGTTTCCACACGGATGTAATGACAGTATCTCCCCGGTTTGCATTTCATTTTATGAGGGAGCATTAGTTCTAGCTTATACTGCCAATTGTAATAAAAAAAAAATTATTGTTTGCTCGTGTAATCGTAATTTTCTGATTCTTTATAAACATTTGGAAACCAATATAATTCGTTTTCCAGATTTGAAGCTAGATAAAAGTTATCAAATATGTCTAATACAATAATTTTTCAAGTATAATGAACATAAAAATAATAATTACTTTGGGGAATAATTACTTTTTAATATAATAATAATATAATATAATTACTTTATAACAACAATCACATTATAATAAGTACTTTTAATATACAATAAATGTTTGAGAAATAATATGTTTTAAAAAAGGTACATAAATATTAACTTAAGATATTTTTTTGAAAGTGGAAAAAATGACACTATTGAAAAAAATTTTCAATAGTGTCATTTATCAAATTTTTGTTTATTTATTTGAATTGGTATTACTGTGTACTGTAGATGATGTAATATTCATCGAACGAAAATTTCAATTAATTTACATTCTCCTTATTTTTGATAAAGTATAGTAGTTACTAAAAAGAGGAAATTGCTTACTACAGATAGTAAGGTGAGCTGCAATCACTGCTTTAAAAATGGAATATAGTGACGAAATTAAAATTCTCATATTGAAACTGTCCACCCTGGTTATATTTTTAGGGTTTCCTCCAACACGCCATGCATTTATATAATATAATATGGGTATATGACATCAGCATTTTGAGTTACCTCGTAATTCGTATTATCTTAGTCCTCCTCTCTTCTGATATATCTGAGTTATACCGAATATGCTACAAATTATGTCATGAAAGTTGAAAATAATGATAAATAAATTGCCTTTAAATTGAAGAAAAAAATAATGTATTGGAATTTACTTAGAATTCTACATTAAAATCTAAGTTAATTCTACATTAAAAAAGGGCTTAAATATACATTATAATACTTATTAAAATACAGAAAAAAATGGATATAGTCATACATTATATCATTGAAACGTTCATAGTTTAGAAAAAGTTACCATTGCTGTTGAAATTGGCTTTATAATATAATAAAATCATCAATCAACAATAAACAAAATGTGTTGCCAAAGTCAAAGAAATAAAAAGTATTTTAAGGTACATGTAGATTTTTTTTTTTATGTAGAATTAACTTAGAATTTAATGTAGAATTCTAAGTGTATTGCAATACATAAATTTTTTCATCATCAAAACTAAAGACTACAAGATATGTGTCAGTAAAAAGAATTAATTCTAATTTTATTTCTCACAAAATAGATATCTGCATCAGTGGTTATAAAAGTAAGTTTTTGAACTCCTTTACGGTTTATTTTTGAGTAAAGAAAATCATGAATGTGAAATATTTGCATGCATTTCTACATGAAATGTTTCTTTTTAAAATAAATGACTTATTTTAAATATTTAAAATTATTGCAATGACATAGCACTTCAGTATATAATTTGAATATCATTAAAACTACCAAATATTACAGTAATATAATATTTAATTTAAATTCCACAATTTAATCTGGCTGTTATCATAAGCCTCTTTCACTTAGTAATAAAGAAACTAAAAAATTTAAGAACTTGACAACTTTGCATATGACAATTTAAAAAAAAAAGTGATTTATTGATTCAGTGGTGTTAAATTGAAAGATTTAACTGTGGCCTTGGATCTGAAAAGATTTTGCAATCGAATGCATACTGCAGGACATTCATCACAGTCTCCTTCCTATTGTCTGTCCAAATAATTATGAAACTTTCTAGAAATATTCCCATACATTAATTTAAAAAGGAACTAAACAAGCCCTACTGTGTGTCCGTATGAATAAACATTTGTAGAAAAGAGAGGAAAATTATTATGCAAAATAAATAGAGTTGATTATTTTTCTCCAGAAATAGTGAATGAGATTCAGTTTGTTGGAGAATATAATTATTTCACCTCAATAAATTCTTAGAAACAAAATTTGTGAAAAGTTTTTAAATATTCGTGCATTTCAGAAAATGCAATTTTCTTTGTTGAAATAAAGTAATCCATACTTAATCTTCTCCGATACAAGTGAGACACCAGAAAATATTTTTATATTATAAATAACTAATAGGAAATAAAATATATTTTAGTATATCAAACATAAAATTTGGTTATTTTATATATTATTTTAATTGTAACATTATTAGTAGTTAAACATTATTAAACGTTATTAGTTAAAATTATTAGAAGTTAAATTTTATTAGTTATATTATTAGTAGTTAAACATAATTAGTTAACATTATTGGAAGTTAGACATTAAGCATTATTAATTAATATTATTGGAAGTTAAACATTAAACATTATTAGTTAAAATTATTAGTAGTTCAACATTAGTTAAACATTATTAGTAGTTAAACATTATTAGTTAACATTAATGGTAGTTAAAAACATTAGTTAACATTAATGGTAGTTAAACATTAAACATTATTGGTAGTTAAACATTAAACATTATTGGTAGTTAAACATTATTATTGAAAAAGTTAATTTAATAAGTAAACGAGATAAAATCAAATAGGTTTATCGAGAAAATATAAAATAGTAACTAAAAAATTATATAATTGAAGTACTTAATTATTAAATATTGAAGCAGAATGAATATTTTCATTTATGATTAAACATTTTGTATTTTATAATTTTAAATCAAAATAATTAACATAACTTCATAATTTATTAAAAATTTTAATTAACATAATTTCGAAATGAATAACTAACATTATTTTATATGTTATAGGTCGTCATAAAATCTTTTTATCAAATTTTTTAGAATTAAAATTAGTAAATATATTCCAAAAAATAAAAAAAAATAATAATAAGGATTTAACTAATTAATCATACATAGTATAATAATATAAATTCAGTAATTGATTAAAAAAATTTAATGTTATAAACAACTGATTAAAATATTATTAAACGTTATTAGTAATTAACATTTGTAGTTAAACATTATTAAAAAGTTATTTTAATCAGTAAACGTGATAAAATCAGTTATGTTTATTGAGAAAATATAAATTAATACAAACAAAATTATAAAATTGAAGTACTTAATTATTAAACATTGAAGCAGAAGCAATTTTTTCATTGATAATTAAATATTTTGTATGTTACAAGTTTTAACTCAAATTAATTAACATTTCATAATGTATTTATATTTTTTTTTTTAATTAACATAACTTCATAATGTCATAATAATTAACTAACCAACGTAAGTCATAATTTCATGAAAATTTTTTTATCCAGTTTCAATTAAAATTTAGAAGTAAAATTAGTAAATGTTTCGGAGAAAATTAACATCACCCCCGTCCTCCAAAAAAGATAAAACTAATTAATCATATATAGTATAATAATAATATAAATTCCATAATTGATTACATATTAATGTTAATCGAAAATTAATTATGCATTTTATCCCATTAACAAATTGATGCCTTTTGATTGCAAGTGAAGTAATATTAATAATGTTGCTGTGTCTGACTATATTAATAATTTATGATAATTAAATATATCTTAAACATTTTATCGTACATCAGAGCACCTCCTTGATGTAGTCGTGGTATATATTAAACGTTTGATTTCGATGTCACTGAATAACTGAATAATAATTCGCTTGCCTTTTTTTTCTGTCTTCAAATCGATAAGACCAGTAAAAGAATAACCAATATATTTTATTATAAAAAAATAAAATTCAACATATTTTAATATAAAAAAGTAAAAATAAATGAATATTTTAACATAAAAAAGAAATGCAGAAATATATACGTAAAAGATTTTATTTTTGAAAAATTAATATTTTTTAAACCGTAATAAATATTAGAATTATTTCAAATGTGATACATAAACTTTCCGAGAAAAAAAAAAATTTTTAATTTTAAATAAACTTTCAAATCTCCTCTTGAAGCTAAAAAATGTTTCGTTGTGTTGTTTCTTATCCCACTTGTTACAGCAGTATTTAGACAAAGTCCATTAACCCGTGTGGTCTCATCGAAAAAGGAAAGGGTAGGCAGCTCCTGTTGTGATGCAATACTAGTAGAAAGAAGTCTGACTTTAGATGATTGGCTTGCCTGACTGACTGACTGATTTGCCTATCGTATGGGAGGTAGGTTTTAGGTTCATAATATTTGAAGTTGGTAAAAATTATTAACAGTTCAGGAAGTAGTTGCTTATAAAAATGAATAATTATTTATTTCAATATTTCTACATAGCGATAATAACTACTACTACATACCACACCACTGTGTCTAAAGCTGAGTTGCCCCTATACACTTTGAATGATATGGGTCAGAAGTCTGATTGGGCTCCGTGAGTTCTACAATCACAGGAGATTGGCTTAAAGTAGATTCCGAACCCCTACAACGTCCAGACACCGCCGGGACTCAAACCCGAAACCTGTGGCACCGAGGGTCAGCCATTCAAGCCCCACATGGAGATAGTAAAGAAACTATTTGAAAATAACAATTATATGTATAATTTTTTTTGTTGTTGTACCTTATCACTAGGTAGACAGTAACATTTAGACAATGTCCAAAGATCCATTTGGTCTCATGGAAGGACGGAAAGGTTGGACAGCTCCTGTTGCGATGGAGTACCTGCTGAAATAAGTCTGACTCGGCTCCGTGACGCTGAAGTAGGAGGGCAATGTCTGCTGGGAGGACTTTTAGGAGGAAACAACTGCGCATTTGCCTATCGTATGGGAGAAAATCCGGAAAAATTCCTCCAAGTAGTTTCAATTTTCGAAGCAAGATGCTGAATATCACAAACGCCATTCTGTCTCCTCGTTTTTGTGAAACAGTGACTATAGCAAAGTCGCCAGCAGTTTGAAACTCTTTCTTAATGCCCCACAAGCGGCCACTGAGTCACGAGTCAGGATTAAAATGTTTTATAATGTTTAAATGCTTTTAAAAATTAATACAGTGTATCGTTGGCCGTTAGCAATATAAATAGCTTTTTAATCATCAAAAACTAAACAAAAAATCTCTTCTTCAATGGCGAGACAGCCTCATGGTGAGGCAAGGTCTTTTGCCAGATCCAGAAACATGAGATATTGTTCTATTTTTACTAGGTAGGATTATCACCCCTACGCCCAATGCCCTACTGTCATATTAGACAGTTTTCAACTGTTTAAAGTGGATTCCGAACACTAAAAGTATCCATAGCATCACCGGAACTCGAACACTGTGGTAAAAACTTATAAAAAAAATATTAAAAAAACCCTTATAAAACTATAAAACTTATTTAATCATTAAACTCATAATTTTTAAGATGAAATATGCTTAACTAGAAAAAAACCTTAGTAAAATTTTAGAATTTTTACTTCGTTAATATAGAGTTGATTATATCTAATTCATGATGTATATTTTGAAGTTTAAATTATAAACTCACAAAAAAAAATAAAAGGGTAAAATAAATTAGTTGTTAAAATTACTTTAAAAGGCTTTTTAAGTACATAGCGCGTATTGCCGTCATTTAATTGTGTGTTTCATTAATTTAAAAAACTAAAAAGAAAATTAATCATAATTTTTATTCGATTTTTAAAGATAAGAACTTAAATAAAATGAATTTTCGTTTCATTTTGATAAAAAATTTAATATATATAATGAATTAACTAAAATAAAATTAGTATAAATAAAGGTGAGTTATAAAATAAATTAAAATTATTTTTAAAATTAATAGTACCGCTTTCTAATTTTTTTTTTCATTTATATAGATGACTTGTTTACTACTTAAAAATAATTATAACGTCTTCAAAATTTTAAAAATGAAAAATAGAAACTAATAGAAATTTTAATTTCTAAAAGGTTTTATAACATACCTAGATTAAAATGTAATTTAAAAAATATGATCAGTCAGTTACAAATATAATACAAACATACAAACATAGCACTACTTGCGTATTAGTTATTAAAATTATTTGAAAGTATTTTTAAATTAAGAGCATATATATATATATATATGTGTGTGTATGTATTTCTTAATTTCCAAATTAAATTTAAGAAAGATATAAGAATTAGTGAATCCCTTCAAAAGAAAAATAGTCATTATTTCAAAATGAAGCAAAAAAAAAATGACCATTTAATATTTATATTTAGCTTTAATTCTTCTAATTTGAAGCAAAACAAATTTTAAAATGATTTCTGGCTTTTGATTTTCCTTGTTTTATGCAAAATTATTTCTGAATTCCAAAAAATTACCGGTACAGGAATTATCATTTAATATTTACGAAACTCTTAATTTTCAAAATAATATTCTTAATACCAGCATCCATGGATCTCTTTTATTCTTAAACGAAGACCTTTTCAGAATGAAGAAGCAAAAGACAACACGACCACTTAATATTAATAACTCCTTCTAACTTGCCGCAAGACAAATTTTAAAGATTACCCATTCATTTGATATTACTTCGCCTGCATTTTTATCTTCCCTCGGTTTTATTTCCCAAACTTGTCACCCTGTGTTTGACAGCTGATAATTATTATGCTATTCCGAGAATTGTTTCCTGAACGAAAGAGTACCTCTTGAAATTGCTGGGAGAGTTTTTGTTCCCCTTGTTAGGAGACAAATGAGTGATCGCGGGCGATGTCGTTGATGAAACCTTTTAAAGTCTCGCAGATTAAACAGCGTAAAAAAATTGTGTTTTTAAAATTGTGCACCAAATTAGAAAAAGGGCAAAAGAGATTTGCATCACAATGGATATCAAATTTCTCAGCAGCAGAGGTTTTTGTTTGGTGATGGGGTAAGAAAAGCAAAAAAAATTTGGACACTATACTAAAATTAACGATAAAACATGATGAATATTTTAAATAAAATATCAAATGTTATGAGATTTTATATTCGAAAGGTTATATAGCAATACGTTTTAGATTTAAAACTTTTGTCATTTGGGATTATCAACATGAAATTAACTTCATGTTTGTTTTGAAGGTCTAGTTGACATTATTTTTATCAAATATATTTTCACTGTAATATTTAGTATTTTCTCTAAATATTAATATTTAATTTAATATTTATAACATTTTAAATTAATATTTATAAATGTTTTTTGGTAATTATCCTTAATTTGAAAAATGTATAATTGAAACAAGTATAATTAAATAATTTCATAAAAAAAAATGTAAAATTATATTTCGACTTTATTTGATCATATAAGGCTAATTGTAAGTGTTATTTTTGAGCTACTCGAAAAAATAAAACCCTTAATTTGAGGTAGTATTAAACTATTGCATTAATTTGTCACGTTTAGATTTTTTTTTTCAATTCATTTCGCATTTTTTAGTTTAAGAAAATATCAAAACATGAATATTAAATATAAAAATATTTTATAGAATTTATATCCTATAACAATGTACTTTGAAAAATAAAATTTTTATTTTAGAGGCAAATTCATTCTCTTTTTTTTTCACAATAAATATAAAAATGCGAAAATATGTATTTGCATATTGTGCTTTGATAGTAAATTTCTCCTTCTTCTTATTGTTTTATATTCATAGCAAATAAATCATAGAAGGTCTTTCTAAAATATTTTTTTAACTTTATACGTCTCCCTTTTTCTTTTCTCCCCTTACAGTAACTTTAGAAACTTTCTCATTTTTCCCTGTATGAAAGCTACAAATTGAATTTAACAATTAAAATTAATATAATGGTAAAAACAAACGAAATACATATTTAGACTTCAAGGAAAACTTATTTTTAAAATCTATTTTTTAAGACTAACTGATTTTTTTCTGTAAATTATTTTAAAGGGAAATTTGAGTATAATCAAATCTTGAGTGATATGTCTTTTGATAATTTTCATAGTTTCAGTTAAAATTTAATTTGACTAGAAAATATATTTCAATTCTTCTCTTTTCGAATTTTATATTATACCTTTATTTTTCCTCTAAGGTTATACTTGAAGATGAGAAGTCATTTTATATTTTTAGATTTATATTCATAAAACTTGCTATATTAATATAACGTGATATATTAAAGTTATGAACCTTTGTGAGTTAATACACATACACACACATATATATATATATATATATATATATATGCGTGTGTGTGTGTGCATAAAACAATTAAAAATAAAGAAGGTTTGAGAATTTATTGGAAACATTTATTATGTAATGTAATTTATTGTTATGCTTTTTCACTAAATAATATTAATTAAAATCGGATAATTTTATTTAGAACTTGTTCATTTTTCTGTTATATATCGATAAAATTATACTAACGTACTATATTACTGTTATGAACATTTGTGATATATATATATATATATATATATAAGGTGGACATAAAATAATTGAAAAATGTTAGAATGCGTGAAAATACTAGAAAGGTTTACTATGTAATGATTAACAATGTTTTTCGCTAAATAATTAATTTTACTTAAAATGACCAATTTTAATTAATAATTGTTCATTTTTCTGGTATCAAAATTGCTTTTGCAATTAGTTCTTTAGCGCAATAAAAACACATTTTTTATAGCTTGCAAGTTTCTTATTAATCAATCAATTTCAATTCATTTGTCGTATTCAATTCAATTCACATCGTAATTCAATTAGTTTATCGTATGTAAATTTTGTAAATCTTTTACAACGTAAGTTTAAGATAATATTAATTATTCTAATTAGAATACGCATAAAACAAATAAAATTCTGCGTGTTTAGCATATTTAAGCCTTATGAATCTGTAAGATGGAAACACCATCTTTTAGGCAAGAGGAGCATAGGAAGATGCTACTTCCATTTTTCTTAGAATGTTTATTCAAATCTACTGTGGTAAAATTTAACTGCGGTGTTTGCAGATTTCTAATAGTTACCCTGACCGCCTAATGGCCGAGTGGCCAGCGATCTAACGCTCTGTACCACAGGTCTCAAGAACGGCGGGGCCATGAATACTTGTAGTGGTTTGGAATCCACTTTAAACTATATATTTTAATTACAAAATATTATATAATAAATAATATAAATTATACATAAGTGTTATAATAATAATAATAAATGAAAAATAATTCAATCAAATCAACTTTAAGAATTGAAATTTTTAAGTGTTAAAAAGATTAAAATTTGTAAGCAGAATGCATTAAAATATTTGACAGATGAATTCATTCTTATTCTAAAAAAAAAACGAATTTTCAATCTCGAGAAAGATCTCATTCAGTTTAAAAAAAAAGTCTTTATAAATTTAAAAATGATCTTTTTGTCGCCATCTTTAATTCCCTGCTCAGAGATTGCGGGATCCATTTTCTTTGCTTCTGAACCCGATTTACACGATTCTTGATCCATCAGCTGCTTCGACTGCTGCGTTCTCCCGTACAGCCGGGTATCACAACCAGCTGCTCTGATCTTCGGGATTAAGAAATTCTGGGGGCAAGAGCTTCTGTTATTGCTCGCCGGAGAGAAAACTGCTTAATTCTCTAATCTCTACCTCATGCCAGTGCGTTGGCCAGACGGGCACTAAGACGATTTGACAGCTTGGGGAATTAAAACTGTCTCGAAAACAAATAAGGAACGGCTTTTTCTGTCTTGAAAAGTGATAAACAGCACTAGATTAAGAATGTTTATGTTTACGGAATGGTGTTTATCGATTTAAGGACTTTTCCTTGGTAATGATTTTAGAGTCAAAAAAAAAAAAAATGTAATGGATGGTCATTTTGTGAAAAAAATTATCTAGTGGCTTTTTTGTGGCTACTTATTTGACGTGATTAACTGAATGGTTACAAAGTAAATAAAAGAATTATATTTCATTACATCATCTTTTATTTTTAGTATATAAAAAAAAATAATTTTGGTGCTTATTAATATTTTCAAACATACAATTAGACTTATTTTTTTTATTTAAATAAACGCTTATAAGAAAAAATATCCCATTCTTTTTTTTTTTTTTGAACTAAGTAATATTATTCAAGGTTTCCTTTAAAATTTTAATTGCCTATAATTTATTATTATGAACATTCTTTTAAAATACAACGTTGCTAAACACACAGATTTTGTTTACTTTTCTAATCATTCAGTTAATTACACCAAATAAGTAGAGAAAAAAATGCAATTAGATAACTTTTTTCACAAAATGACCATCCATTACATTTTTTTTTTTTTTTTTTTACTCTAAAATCATTACCATGGAAAACTGCTTAGATCGATAAACACCATTCCGTAAACATAAACATTCTTTATCTAATGCTGTTTATCACTTTTCAAGACAGAAAAAGCCGTTCCTTATTTGTTTCCGAGACAGTTTTAATTCCCCAAGCTGTCAAATCGTCTTAGTGCCCGACTGGCCAACGTAATGTCATGAGGTAGAGATTAGAGAATTAAGCAGTTTTCTCTCTGGCAGGCATTAAACAAAAGCTCTTGCCCCCAGAAATTCTTAATTCCGAAGATTAGAGCAGCTGGTTGTGATATCCGGCTGTACAGGAGAACGCAGCAGTCGAAGCAGCTGATGAATCATGATTCGTGTAAATCGGGTTTAGAAGCAAAGAAAATGGATCTTGCAATCTCGAAGCAGGGAATTAAAGATGGCGACAAAAAGATCATTTTGAAATTTATAAAGGGTGGCTTTTTTTTTTAATTGAATGAGATTTTTCTCCAGATTGAAAATACGTTTTTTTAAAGAATAAGAATGATTTCATCTGTGAAATATTTTAATGTATACTGCTTACAAATTTAAGGTTTTAACGCTTAGTCATTTCAGTTCTTAAAGTTTATTAAATCGAATTATTTTTTCATTTAATATTATTATTCGTATAACACAACGTATAACTTATACGCTTTTATAATTTATATTATTTATTATATAATATTTTGTAAATAAAATATCTTTACTTCTTGTATATTTGCTTGCTGTAAGAAAATTTTATTATAATGGAATAAATGCAATCCTAGATTGAAAATTCATTTTTTGTAAGAATAAGTTTCGCTAGCTGATCAAAACATGTTAGTATAAAGTGCAGAACAGTTTTTTGTGCTTGGTGTTTAATAACAAGTCTTTTTAAAGTATTTCACATCATAACAGGATGTTCTACAGGACGTTTTAATATTAAAACGTCTTGTCCATAAGTTACTTATATTTACTTATGTCATTAAAAATTAATATAGTAATTTTAAATATTTAATGTTTTAGATATATTCGAAATTCTAAAATTTTCTAACATAATAAAAGAAGATTTTAATAAAAAAAAAATGCGAGCATTTAAAATAAATTTTCATTAGCATTATATAATAATTTATCAACTGTAATTGTAAACAAATTTCAACTCGTATTTTGCATCCATTTGATTTTATAATTACATCAGAGCATTAAAAAAATTATTTGAAATAATGCAGCTATATAAATATACAAAAATAGAAACCATTTATATACTAATTTAGTGTATAAAATTAAATAAATTCAAATATATCTTTAATGTTATGATCTATAAATTGCAACTAGGTTATTTGTTTATTAAACTTCTAAGTTTTAATTCAAAATAAAAGCCCAAACTAATATTTATTGGTTGTTTCAATTTAATTCCAAAATAATTACAAGTTACAAACATAATAATATAAATTAATGTTTCTTTCCATCTACAAGTTTCTATCGCATGAATGTTTAATGGTTATATTTAATAAGGCTAAGAATGATTGTATTCTCCACATAGAAATTCCATGAAAAAAAATGTACAGTTACAGACATTTTGTAAAATAATTTATGTAAAATATAAAGTATGTTCCATGATAGATAACTGCAATATTCAACATTCATAAATATGCATAAAATGTAGGATATACATTAACTATAAGCCTACGTTATAATTATTAATTAAGTTTAATTAATTTAAGACTATTAACTATAATTTTTCACATGATTCACTTTATTCGTAATTGATTTTTTTTTTAAGTGAATAAGCACACCCTGCAGATATATGAATAACGAAATAATAAAAAACAAAACAAGTTTGAATAAATTGTTGTATATTTTTCTTTTAAGCTTATTTGAGGAATAAACTTTTTTTGTGAATATGTATTGATTCTCAAAGATTCAGGAAATATCAGATTAATTGGAATTGGTCTTTAGAATTGTAAGAATTATTCAATGGAATTTAACAAAATTTGACAGAACTTATTAATCAAACAGTGTTCCACAAATTATGCACAAAACAAAATTATTATGCTTATTTTCATTCTTAATGCACATATATTATGCTTGTTTTTCATTCTTAATGCACATATATTATGCTTGTTTTCATTCTTAATGCACATATATTATGCTTGTTTTCATTCTTAATGCACATATATTATGCTTGTTTTCATTCTTAATGCACATATATTATGCTTGTTTTCAATGGAAGCATACCAAAAAAGTAATCCTAAATCCTATGTTCTATGCTTCTTCAGCTTCAATATGGAATGGGATCACTACTAACAGCTACACAGATACGAAATGTCCTTGCTCAAAACGATAGTATTTATTAACTCAGTTTCCAACTAAGACCATTGCTTTGTGAAGGCATTTTAAACATATTGAAGGATTACAAGGGGCAAGTTAAGTGTAACAACACATTCCCCTAGAGCATCCCAAACATACAGGTACAGTATGCACAGTAGTTTTCTCACAAAGGTAATTCTCCCTAACCGAGTTCTATGGCTTCTAGCATTATAATCTTGTATAATGAAGGAGTCACAAAACTACACCTGCATATTTATTAGCAATACAATCAAGAATGTCCTTTCTATATAAGTAAACAGCAAAATGTACCCTTTGAAAGAAAATAGGATTCAGTGCGTTATCAAGAGAAATATCTACCCACATAACATACACTGGATTCAACAAATCTGTATTTTTAATGGATATGATAGTGATAAAAGCAGTGTTTTTTACTCCTGTTTGCTCAACAAACTTCGTGAATCAATTCGTAAAAATATATCGTGTAATATGTAAAAAGAACATACATACATTTACTTACACTTTAATTGCCATGTGTCGTTGTCCAATTATAATTTTCATTACAGTGGATGGTTTTAAGAATATACAATGGTTGGTATTCTGCACATTGTTAATGTGGCTACTAGCTTTTCAATTATTGCAAAAATAGATATATGATCAATATCTGAGGTGTGTTGTCGTAGCCGTTCTGTGCCTGCTACTAGCTTGCTGCAAATTATGGTTATTTGTGGTACATGTAACTCTTCCTCTGCTGTACCTTCTAGAACTTGATTCTGACATATTCCTGCCTATTGTTTACTACTACTACTACACACACCATATCATTGTGCCTAGAGCTGAGTTGCCTCTTTACAGTTTGGGAATGTTATGACTGAGAAATCTGATTAGGCTGTGCGATGCTCAACGGTCCTATGAGACCAAGACATATGGCTTAAAGTCGATTCCGAACCACTACAAACATTCATAGCACTACCGGGACTCGAACCTGTGGCACCGAACGCCAGAGAACAAGACACTCGACCATTCAGCCCTTAATTTATTGATTACGGAAAGGATCCCATTTATATTTAAACAATGCCCCTTTGACTTATATGATTGACTAAGACCATCTACTATTAGCTCAACGGCCCGCCATCACAAATGTTCAGACAATTGATGTCGAATATCGTAATCACAGTTCTTTCAATATTTAATTGTACAGTTGCTAAATACAGAATTTACAGGCACTTTCAAAGCCTGTTTCCAGCCACGGATTTATTGACAGTATTTCTACTGGTTTGCATTAACTTATACTGCCGAATTTAATAAAAGTAATTGTTTGGTCCTGTAATCGTAATTTTCGAGTTCTTCATTAACATTTGGAAACCAATATAGTTCGTTTTCAAGATTTGAAACTGGACAAAATTTGTCAAACATATCTAATAATAATTTTTTTTCGAGTACAATGTAAATAAAAATAATAAATACTTTGATGATGAAAGATTATTTTTAAGTTTACAATACAATAAATGTTTAAGAAATCATTAAGTTTAAAAATATTCATAAATATTAAAATATGCATCCACTATTTAAGTGATTTTTTTCAAAGTGGAAAAATGACAATATTGAATGTTTTTCAATTAGAAATATTTTTCTTCGAAAATTCTATAAAATGTTAATTTATTTAAGTGAAATTTTATGATTTTAGCATTATATATAAGCTCCTAGGTTTGCAAAGTGATTAAAAAGTTCGTTTGAAACAATTTTTTTCTCAATCATGAAATTTAGGATTATGATGTCAAATTATTATATAAAGAATTTACTTTTTCAAAACACAATTAAATACAAAATGAAACACCAAAAATTAATAAAGAAATTCAATATTGTTTCTACTAAATATATGTTATAATTGTAACTAAAAGAAATGTATATATCAATATATTTTTTTTTTTTCCACAAAAATTATGAAAATGTTCTCATTTTTTTTGGAATATAAATTATTTACATTTCAATAAATAATTTATATTCTAATCCATTTCTTGGAATTTTATCCAATATAAATTATTTATATTCCAATAAAATGAGAACACATTTGCATACTATTATTTTTTATAATGGGCTTTTCACATATCTAGAGGAAAATTAAACTTTTCATATATATTACCATTTAAATAGCATATTTATTTATTTATTTGAATTGACATCACTGTAAATGATGTAATGTAAATCAAGTGTAAATTTCAATTAATTTATCTCTATTCTTATTTTGCTAGTTATTAACAAGGTTTCTTACAGATAGTAGTGGGCGCTGCAGACACTGCTTGATAAATCGAATATAGTGGCTAAATTAAATTCCTATATCAACACTGACCAACTTGTATTTATACAATATAACACGGATATATGACATCAATCATGTTGAATCATCTCATAAGGCATTATAAACCTAATGTCATATTATCTCAGTTCTACACCCCTCCAATACATCTGCGTAATACCTAATATGCTACAAATTATGTTAGGAAAATGATGATAAATCAAATGCTCTGAGTTGAAGAAGAAAATGCAATGGGATTTACTTATAATTCGACACTAAACTTAACATAGAATTTAAAGTTAATTTTACTTTTAAAAAAGTACTTAAATATACATAAAAAGTATGTTTTTATTTTTTTAACTTTAGCAACACTTACTGTTAAAATCTTAAATTCAGCAACGCTTTCTTTAAAAAACTAAACTTTAGCAACACGTATTGTTTACTGTTACTTATTGTTAAAAATAAACTGTTCAATAAAAATTACTGAGACTTATAGAGACGAAAGGACAGATATTTTATAACCTTTTACACAACTTTTTGCATACAGAAAAAAATGAATAAAGGCATACATTATAGCATTTAAATAGTCATGGTTTGGAAAAATAATGTTACCATTACTGTTGAAATCAGCTTTGCAATGTGATTACGCCATGACAAAACTAAAGCCTACAAAATTTGTATCAGTAAAAAATAATAAATTCTAATTTTATTTCTCACAAAATAGATTTATCACTGGTAAGAACACTAAATTTAAGAACTCCCATTTTTGTTTATTTTTGAGTTAAGAAAATCGTGAATGTGATATATTAGCATACATTTCAAAAACATTTCTATGTGAAATGTTTCTTTTTAAAGTAAATGGCGCATTTTAAATATTTAATATTATTGCAATGACATAGCATTTCAGTATATACACTCAAGAGCCAAAACATTATGTCCACCCCTACATTTTGCAATGAACTCGCCTGGATGACGTGAAACGCACGTGATCAGGTGGAAGTGGTATTTAACTGCTGCTGGAGATTCTGAAGAATCATTCTTTCACTTACTTCTGTGTATGATGGGAAAGGCTGCGGATCTAAGCCACTTTGATAGAGGGCAGATTGTAATGGCTCGAAGGCTCGGAACAAGTATTTCCGAAACTGCACGACTCGTGGGTTGTTCACGATCTACAGTTGGTAGTACTTATGCAAAGGGGATGAATGACGGTGAAACCAGCAATAGACACACGCTATCAAAGAAAAAGGTCGTCGGAGACTGTCTCGCATGGTGAAGCAAAACCGGAGCCAGACAGTGGCTCAGCTGACAGCCCAATACAATGCAGGGCCAAGTAGAATAGTATCGGAGCACACTGTTCAGCGGACACTGTTGGATATAGGGCTACGCAGCAAACGTCCCACTCGTGTGCCTTTGCTGACCAAGCGTCATCGCCAACTGCGCCTGCGCTGGGCCGGGAACATCGTGACTGGTCCATGGATCAGTGGGAGAAAGTTGTCTGGTCAGATGAATCACGGTTTGTCATTCATCACGCCTATGGTCGTGTCAGGATACGTCGTCTTCCAGGCGAACAGTTGCTCCCTCAATGTACAGTAGGTCATACACAGGCCGGTGGTGGCGGTATTATGCTTTGAGGGACGTTCTCTTGGGCATTTCTGGGACCCATGGTTGTGGTAGAGCAGACCACGAATTCTACATGGTATCTGAACATCATTGCGGACCAGTTGCACCCATACATGGCCTCTGTTTTCCAGCTGGAAATGGAATGTTCCAACAGGACAACGCCCCTTGTCACAAGGCTAAAATTGTGTTGGAGTGGTTCCAGGAACATGATGCTGAATTCCAGTTAATGTCTGGCCGCCTAACTCACCGGATCGCAATCCGATAGAACACATTTGGGATATCCTGGGACGACGGCTCAAAGACAACCAATTTGCAATATCTCGATTTGCGTGACCGTTGCTTAAACATCTGGTACAATCTGTCTCCGGCCATCTACCAAGGACTTGTGGCATCCATGCCAAGGCGGGTTGAAGCTGTGTTGCTCGCCAAAGGTGAGCCAACTCGTTATTGACAGGTGGTCATAATGTTTTGGCTCTTGAGTGTAATTTGAATATCATTAAAACTACCAAATACAAATATTACAATAGCATTATATTTAATTAAAATTCCTCAATTTAATCTGGATGTTGTCGCATTTTTCTTTCAAGTAGTAAGAAAAAAAAAAATAAATAAAAATCGATAAAGAAAGTTTTAAATATTCGTGCGTTTTGGAAAATAGAAATATTCCCATTTTCCTTTGTTGAAAGAAAGATAAATAACTAATAGTAAATGAAATATATTTTAGAAAATCATACATAAAATTTGGTAATTTTTATATAATGTAAATTATTTTAATTTTACCAGTGTTAGAAAATCAAAGATAAAATTTGGTAATTTTATTTTTAACATTATTAAATTAACAAACATTAATAAACATTATTTAATTAACAAACATTATTAAACATTATTAAATTAACAAACATTAATGAACATTATTAAATTAACAAATATTATTAAACATTATTAGTAGTTAAACATCAAACATTATTAATTAAACAGTTTTAAACAATATTAAATATTATTAGTTAATAAATTTTAAACATTATTAGTAGTTAAATATTAGTATTTAAAAGGTTAGGTTAATAATTAAACGTGATAAAATCAAATAGGTTTATTGATAAAATATAAATTAAAATAACTGTGTGTGTTCCATTTGTTGAAAAAAATAACAGAATTGAAGTACATAATTATTAAAAATTGACAGTAGAACGATTCATTTTTTTTAATAATGATTAAATATCTTGCATTTTATAAGTCTTAAAACAAGATAACTAACATAACTTCATAATTTATAACATGAGTTATAATTTCTGACATAACTGACATGAGTTATAATTTCATAAAGTCTTTTTTTCCAGTTTCAATTATTTAGAATTAAAATTAGTAAACGTTCCGGAAAAATTAACAAAAAAAAAAAAAAAAAAAAAAAAAAAAAATGAAACCAATTAATTATATATAGTGTAATAATATTAATTCATTGATTGATTTTAGAATATTAATGGTAATTGAAAATTAATTATGCATTTTGTCACATTGACAAATTAACGTAATTTGTTTTTCAACTTAAGTAATATTAATAACGTTGCTGTACCTGGTTATATTAATAATTTATGATAATTAAATATATCTTGAACATTTTATCGTGCATCAGAGTACCTCCTTGATGTAGTCATGGTATATATTAAACGTTTGATTTCGATGTCACTGAATAACTGAATAATAATACGTTTGCCTTTTTTTTTTTTCAGTCTTCGAATCGATAAGACTAGTAAAAGTTAACCAATATTTTACTATACAAAAAGTAAAAGGATAAGCAATATTTTACTATAAAAAAGGAAAAGTAAGCCCATATTTTAACATAAAACATGATATGGAGAAGTATGTACGTAATATATTTTATTTTATGAAAAATTAATATTTTTAAACATTATAATCATTAGTATTATTTTACATAAGAAAAACATAATTTCCATCTTTCTTGAAGCTTAAAATGTTTCGTCGCGTTGTTTTTATCCCAGTTGGTAGACAACAACATCTAGAACAAGTCCAAGAACCCGTGTGGTCCGGAAAACTGACGTGGCGGAGCACCCGGTAGTCTCACTATGGAGGCAAGACGTTGAACATCACAAACGTCATCTAGTGCCTTTTTTTTTGAAAAAGTAAAAAGTTCTAAAAAAAGCCGCCAGCGGATTGAACCTCAGCCCTAATGCTCACCAGCGGTACACCTTACCAATGAGCAATAAGTGGGGTTCAAAATGTTTTCATACGCTTTAAAAAATTTAAAAAATAATAGACCATATCGTTGGTTTTTAACCATATAAATCGCTTATTTAGTCATTAAGAACTAAATAATAAGAAATTTACTTTCCTTCAATGGCGCGACAGCCTCATGGTGAGCCAAGGCCTACTGCCAGATTCGGAAACTCAAGATATAGTTTTCTTTTTACTGGGTAGGATTTTCGGCCTACGACCAACTCTCTACAGTCATATTACAACGTTTTCTACCATTTAAAATGGATTTCGAACCACTAAAAATATCCAACGCATCCCTGGAACTCTAATCTGAAACTTGTGATACCGACCACCAATCACTTGGCCAGAAAACATATTTAATCATTATGAAATATACTTAACTAGAAAAAGCTTAGGAAGAATTTTATTTAATTAATATAAAGTTTATTATATCTAATTCATGATGCATATTTTGAAGTTTAAATTATAAAACTCTCAAAATAAGTAAAAATGATAAAAATAATTAGTTATTAAAATTACTTGGAAATGCTTTTTTAAATAAATAGCACATATTGCCGTCATTTAAATATGTGTTTCATTAATTTAAAACTAAAAATAAAATTACTCATACTTTTTTATTCGATTTTTTAAAGATAAGAACTGAAATGAAATAAATTTTCGTTTTTATTTCGATAGGAAATTTAATATATATAATGAATTAATTAAACAAAATTAATATTAATAAAGGTGAGTTGTAAAAGTAATTTAAAATTATTTTTCAATTAATAGTACCACTTTCTATTTTTTAATTTATGTAGATGATTTATTCACTACTTAAAAATGGAAAATAAAACCTAATAGGAATTTTAATTTCTTTTTATAACATACATAGATTAAAATGTAATTTAAAAAAATGTGTTTGAAAATAAAATGAATAGTACTAAGTTACCAAAATTATTTGAAAGTGTCTTTTAAATTAAGAGCATATATATATATATATATATATATATATATATATGTGTATATATATATATATATGCATTTCTTAATTTCCAAATTAAATTTAAGAAAGATATAAGCATCAGTGAATCACTTCAAAACGAAACAATTTTAAAATAATCATAATTTCAAAATGAAGCAAAAAAATACACGACCATTTAATATTTATATTTAACATTATTTCTTCTAATTTGTAGCAAAACAAATTTTGAAGACTTTCTAGGTTTCTAATTTTTTTTTTTTTTTTTTTTTTATGGAAAATGATTTCGGAATTCAAAAAATTACTGTTGCAGAAATTATCACTTCATATTTACGAAACTCTTAATTTTTAAAATAATATTCTTATTAGGAACATCCATGGAACTCATGGAAAAAAAAACACGACAACTTAAAATTTATATTTAACATTATTTCAACTAAATTATGGCAAAACAAATTTTAAAGGATTTCTGATATCTAATTTTTTTCCTGTTTTATGGAAAATAATTTTCTGAATTCTAAAAAATTACTGGTACCGAAACTATCATTTTATATTTACGAAACACTCCCAACGAAAATTTTCCAAATACACTTAAGAAATATTCTTATTAAGAGAACCCATGGATCTCTTTTTATTCTAAGCGAAGATCTTTTGAAAATGAAGAAGCAAAAGACAACACGACCACTTAATATTAATAATTCCTTCTAACTTGGAACAAGACAAATTTTAAAGATTACCCATTCATTTGATATTACTTCGCCTGCATTTTTATCTTCCCTTTGGTTTTATTTCCCAAACTTGTCACCCTGCGTTTGGCAGCTGATAATTATTATGCTATTCAGAGAATTGTTTCCTGAACGAAAAGAGTACCTCTTGAAATTGCTGGGAGAGTTTTTGTTCCCTTGTTAGGAGACAAATGTGATCATGCGGGGCGATATCGTTGATGAAACCTTTTAAAGTCTCGCAGATTAAACAGCGTAAAAATTGTGTTTTTAAAATTGTGCACCAAATTAGAAAAGGCCAAAGAGATTTGCATCACAATGGATATCAAATTTCTCAGCAGCAGATGTTTGTGTTTGGTGATTGGGTAAGAAGCAAAAAAAATGGACACTGTACTCTAATTAACGATAAAACCAGATGAATATTTTAAATAAAATATCAAATGGTATGAGATTATATATTGATTGTTATGTAGCCTAACATTTTAGAATTAAAACTTTTTTTGTTCTTTGTGAATAACAACATGAAATTAACTTCAAGTTTCTTTTGAAGGTGTAATAAACATATTTTTAAGTATATATATTTTCCAATAAAGTGAAAAATTTCCGCAAAATATTAAAACTTAATTTAATATTCATAACATTTTTAATTGGTATTTATAATTTGGGAAATTTGAGTATAATCAAATCTCGAGTGATATGTCTTCCGATCATTTTCATAGTTTCACTTTAAAATTTATTTTCACTAGAAAATAAATTTTTAATCTCTTCCTTATCGAGTTTAATATTATACATTTAATTTTCCCTAAGGTTATAAGCTGAGATGTCATTTAAAAATATAAAATGACATCTCAGCTTATAACTTATATTCATAAAACGTGATATTAACATAACGTGATATAACTTGATATATTAATGTTATGAACCTTTGTGAATTATTATATATATATATATATTAATTCACAAAGACATATACCCTTTGTTATTGTTCGGCCATCCGTCTCCCTCTCATCTCATCGCTTGTATTGGTGCCTCTGTGAGGCAACTGTTGAATGAGGGAGGGCAGTTTACGATCTATTGATGCAGCATGATCTACTGGACTTGGTTTAGGATTCTAAATCAAGGGGATAAGCAACAACAACATATATATATATATATATATATATATGTGTGTGTACATAAAACAATTAAAAATAAAGAAGGCTTGAGAATTTATTGGAAACGTTTATTATGTAATTTTAAACCTTTTTTTCCACTAAATAATTGTAATTAGTACTTGTTCATTTTTCTGTTATATGTAGATTAAATTACACTAATGTGCTAAATGTGCTAATGCGCCTGATGACCGAGTGGTCAGCGGTCTGGCGCTCGGTGCCAAAAGTTTCAGTACCAGCGGTGCCATAGATGCTTGTAGTGGTTCGGAATCCACTTTAAACTATATATTTTATTTACAAAAATATTATATAATAAGTAATATAAATTATCAACATAATTGCAAATAAGTGTTATAATAATAATAATAGTAAATGAAAAAATAATTCAATCAAATAAACTTTAAGAATTGAAATTATTAAGTGTTAAAAAGCTTAAATTTGTAAGCAGAATGCATTAAAATATTTGAGAGAGGAATTCATTGTTATTCTATATAATTCGGAGGTTTATTTTACAAACATTTACATGACTATCTTATATAAAGAAAAAAATGGATAATGTCAGACTATATCATAGTAATGTAGATTATATCATAATGATAATAGTTTAGAAAAATGTTATCATTACTGTTGAGACCTGCTTTAAAATGTAATTACGTCATGTCAGATCTAAAAGCTACAAGTCATGTATCAGTAAAAAAGAATTAATTCAATTACATTTCTACAAAATAGATATTTGTGTCACGTAAGAAAATTAAGTTTTTAAATCCCTTTATTTTTTATTTTTGAGCAAAAGAAAGTCATGAATGTGAAATATTAGAATACATTTCAAATACATTACTATGTGAAACATTTATATTAAAATAAAAGATTTATTTTAAATATTTAAAATTATTGCAATGACATAGCATTTCAGTATATAATTTGAATATCATTAAAACTATCAAATACAAATATTACAATAACATAATAATTAAAATTCTTCAATTTAATCTAGATGTTGTCATATTTCATCTTTCAAGTAGTAAGAAAGAAACTAAGAATATTTTTATAAGAATTTGACAACTTTGCATATCACAATTTTTTAAAAAAAAAAAAGTGATTTATTGGATTCAGTGGTGTTAAATTGAAAGTTTTAACTGTGACCTTGGATCTGAAAAGATTTTGCAATCGAATGCACACTGCAGGACATTCATCACACCTCTCCTTCCCATTGTCTGTCAAATAATTATGAAACTTTCTAAAAATATTCCCATACATTAATTTAAAAATGAATAACTAAACAATCTTTACTGTGTGTCCCGAATGAATATACATTTGTAGAAAAGAGAGGAAAATTATAATGCAAAATAAATAGAGTTGATTATTTTTCTCCAGAAATAGTGAATGAGATTCAGTTTGTTGGAGAATATAATTATTTCACCTCAATAAATTATTAGAAACAAAATTTGTGAAAGTCTTAAATATTCGTGCGTTTCAGAAAATGCACTTTTCTTTTTTGAAATAAAGTAATCCCATACTAATCTTCTCCGATAAAAGTGAAACACCAGGAAATATTTTTATATTATAAATAACTAATAGTAAATAATATATATTTTAGTATATCAAACATAAAATTTGGTTATTTTATACATTATTTTAATTTTAATATTATTAGTAGTTAAACATTATTAAACATTATTAGTTAAAATTATTAGTAGTTCAACATTAAATATTAGTTAAACATTAGTTAGCATTTTTAGTAGTTAAACATTAGTTAACATTATTGGTAGTTAAACATTAAACATTATTGGTAGTAAAACATTGTTATTTAAAAAAGTTAATTTAATAAGTAAACGAGATAAAATCAAATAGGTTTATCGAGAAAATTTAAAATAGTAACTAAAAAATTATATAATTGAAGTACTTAATTATTAAATATTGAAGCAGAATGAATATTTTCATTAATGATTAAACATTTTGTATTTTATAATTCTTAAATCAAAATAATTAACATAACTTCATAATTTATTAATAATTTTTAATTAACATAAATAATAAATAAATAACATACAAAATAATGTTATTTATTTATAATGTTATTTATAAATGTCATGTTATTAAATAATGTTATTTATTTATTTATAGGTCGTCATAAAATGTTTTTATCCAATTTTTAGAATTAAAATTAGTAAATATATTGCTGAAAAATTATTAAAAAAAAAAAAAAGATTTAACTCATTAATTATACATAGCATAATAATATAAATTCAGTAATTGAAGGAAAATATTAATGTTATAAACAATTGGCTAAAATATTATTAAACATTGTCAGTTAAGCATTATTAGTAATTAACATTTGTAGTTAAACAATATTATTGAAAAGTTAATTTAATCAGTAAACGGGATAAAATCAGTCAGGTTTATTGAGAAAATATAAATTAATACAAACAAAATTATAGAATTGAAGTACTTAATTATTAAATATTCAAGCAGAAGTAATTTTTCATTGATAATTAAATATTTTGTATGCTACAAGTCTTAACTCAAATTAATTAACATTTCATAATGTATTTATATTTTTAATTAACATAACTTCATAATGTCATAATAATTAACGAACTAACGTGTCATAATTTCATGAAAATTTTTTTATCCATTTTCAATTATTTAGAATTAAAATTAGTAATGTTTCGGGAAAATTAACAACACCCCCGCCCCCGAAAAAAAAAGATAAAACTAATTAATCATATATAGTATAATAATATAAATTCCATAATTGATTACATATTAATGTTAATCGAAAATTAATTATGCATTTTATCCCATTAACAAATTGATGCCTTTTGGATTGCAAGTAAAGTAATATTAATAATGTTGCTGTGTCTGACTATATTAATAATTTATGGTAATTAAATATATCTCCAACATTTTATCGTACATCAGAGCACCTCCCTTGATGTAGTCGTGGTATATATTAAACGTTTGATTTCGATGTCACTGAATAACTGAATAATAATTCGCTTGTTTTTTTTTTCTATCTTCAAATCGATAAGACCAGTAAAGGGTTAACCAATATTTTACTATAAAAAAGTAAAAGTAAGCCCATATTTTAACATAAAAAATAAAATGCAGAAATATGGAAATAGATAACGCAATAGTTTTTATGTCATGAAAAGTAATATTTTTAAACGTATTAATTATTAGAATTTTTCATATTTTATACAAAATTTACCAAGAAAAACATAATTTCAATTTAAATAAACTTCTAAATCTATTCTAGAAGCTTAAAATATTTCTTTGTGTTGTTTCTTATGCCGCTTGGTAGACCAAGAACTCTTATGGTCTCATAGAAGAAAGGAAAGGGAGGCTCTTTACCACTTCAAAGATATAAAATATAAATTAATAAAAATTTTAATTTCTTTATAAAATGCATAAGATTAAAATATAATTTTAAAAACGTGATCGAAAATAAAATGAGTGCTATTTTTACTAAAATTATTTCAAAGTGTATTTTAAATTAAGAGCATATATATAAATACATACATACATACATACACACACACACACATATATATATATATATATATATTTCTTAAATACCAAATTAAATTAAATAAAGATATAAGTATTAATGAATCACTTCAAAATCATCATAATTTCAAATTAAAACAAAAAAATCCTTGTATCTAATTTTTCTTGTTTTATGCAAAATGATTTCTGAATTTCAAAAAAGGCTATTGCAGAAATTATCACTTCATATTTTTGAAACTCTTAAATTTTCAAAATAATATCCTTAACACGAGCATCCATGGATCTCTTTTTATTCTAAGCAAAGACCTTTTCAAAATGAAGAAGCAAAAGACAACACGACCACTTAATATTTATAACTCCTTCTAACTTGCAGCAAGACAAATTTTAAAGATTACCCATTCATTTGATATTACCCGTTCGTGCATTTTTATCTCCCTCGGTTTTATTTCCCAAACTTGTCACCCTGTGTTTGGCAGCTGATAATTATTATGATTTTCCGAGAATTGTTTCTGAACGAAAGAGTACCTCTTGAAATTGCTGGGAGAGTTTTGTTCCCCTTGTTAGGAGACAAATGAGTGATCGCGGGCGATGTCGTTGATGAAACCTTTTAAAGTCTCGCAGATTAAACAGCGTAAAAATTGTGTTTTTAAAACCACATATTAGAAAAAGGGCCAAAGAGATTTGCATCACAATGGATATCAAATTTCTCAGCAGCAGATGTTTGTGTTTGGTGATTGGGTAAGAAGCAAAAAAATGTACACTATACTCTAATTAATGATAAAACCAGATGAATATGTTAAATAAAATATCAAATGTTATACGATTTTATATTCGTTGTTATGTAGCCATATTTTTTTTTTTGGAATTAAAGCTTTTTTGTCCTCTGTGATTATCAACATGAAATTAACTTCAAGTTTGTTTTAAAGGTCTAATTGACATATTTTTAAATAAACGTACTATTTGCTTTTTATCGTTTAATATTTTTGTCGAAATATTAAAATTTTATTTAATATAAAATTTTTAATTAATATTTAAAAAAAATTGGTATAGTGAAAGTCTGAAAGAATTATTGAACTATCATAAGAATTAAGATAATTAAATAATATTCTTCTTCTTATTATTAATTATAGGAATTATCAGTACTTGAGAAAAAGTATAATAAAAAGAAGTTATACCTCATTAATTTATAAAAATAAAAAATTATATTTCAAATTAATTTGATCAGGTAAGTTTAATTGTTAATTTTAATTTTTGAGCTACTTAGAAAATAAATACCCTTTATTTGAAGTAGTATTAATGCCAACGGCCATACCATGCTGAATATACCGGTTCTCGTTAGATCACCGAAGTCAAGTCATTCGAGGGAGTGTGGAAAAGGGCACTTGAGCCAAAAGGCCTTTATCCCCATTTTCTAATAGGTGCAATAAGTGATTTAAATGAAATTAAGTGGAGAAAAAAAATAATAATAACAGCTGAAGCAGAGATAGTGGGGAGGGGCACTTTTATACTTTACGTGACTTGATTTCGGGTTACCGTCACCGAAGTCAAGCATCATTGGGCGCTGTCAGTCTTATATTATATATATATATATATATATATATATATATATATATATATATACTAGAAGACCCGGCCACGCGTTGCTGTGGCTTTCTTGTATTTCGTTCAATTATTAGATACTATAATTGGTATTGTTAAGGAAGTGATTGGTAAAGAATGATGAAAAGATCAAATTAAGTTTCAACGAATAGAAAATGTTTAATTTTTATTAATTTAATGAATGAGGTAGATAATGTTGATTTTTAAGACTGTTTTATAATTATTTTACGTAATATAATTTTTAATAATCATTACTTTCATTTAACTAAGAACTAAGCGATGAACACTATTTCTTGTTAGTCTGTCTTTCGTCGAAATAAATAAATTCGATGGTTTTCGAACACTTGAGCATGCAACATAGAGTTGCCCATGGGAGAAACACGGATTCTGAGGTTAGATTTTTTTGGTGGTCCTTTACTGAAAATGATAATTGAAAAAATACAATACAAATAAAATCGGGATATAATAAGAAAAGACTTTAAAAAAATTCACAATAAAATACTAATGCAAACGATCGTTTAAGGTACACGAACACCTTCGAAGGAATTTTTTTGAAATTTTTTATCTTTGTACACATTTTTTGGATTGAATGTATCTAAAAACTAATGATTTTACATAAAAAAAAATTTCATTATTATTTTTTTAAAATTTTTATAAACTAAAATAAGGGTAAAAATGGCCAAAAATTTATACTGTTACAAAACCTGAAATCAAATCAATATTTTTAAATTTCTAAGTTTGTATTTGTTTGTACTAACATTTTACAGTGAATAGACCTCTGGTAAATTTATATCTTTATTATTTTGTGCTAGTTTAAATGCTGTCGACACAAAATTCTTCCAAAATTTGCATGTAATTCCAAGTTTAACAATTGAAATAAAAATATTTTTGTAGCTATAATCCTTTTAGAGGTCTATTCCCTGTAAATATTTATGAAAAACATAAATACAAAGTTTTGTAGCATTTGGATCAAAATAACTTGTGTTATGGTGTTTCACATGAAAACAAAAAGCATAAAAATTCATTCTGAGAAAAAGCTAAAAACAACTTTTAATTAGATATATTACTTTTAAAAATGTTGTAAATATATTAAAATGCCATTGAATTATCAAGTTCATAGTCTTATTTATTAAAAAATTTAGTTTTGTTTTTTCCTTAAAGCTGTAAATATTTTCTGAGCTTTGTTTTGAAAAAGTTAAAATTTGCTCGACAAACTTTTTTTTTTTACAACTTCCTGCTATTTGCAAAGGCTTTTTAATATGAAATGACCTGAATTTAAAAATATTTAGCCTTTTTGCAAGTGTTTTGATTAAATATATTCAAAACCTTTGAATTTCACATAAGAATATCAACTTTAACTATTCTTTATACAATTTATTCTTTAAAATATGGATAAACATTGCAACAATGTGATATTGTTACAAAATTTTATAATTCAAAAATAAATAAAACATGAATAGTTTTTCCTTTGCAAGTATTTTTATGCTGGGAATATCCTTATGTTGGTAATATACTGTTTTCAAATTTATATCTCAATTATTTATACTTTTTTTTCTATGCTTAAAGTTTGTCGACACAAACTTTTTTACAAATTTACAAAAATTCTTAGTTTAAAAACTAAAATAAAATTAATTTATGAATTTAGGTTAATTTCCATGTTCTATTCCTTTCATACATTTAAAGAAAACTTTTACATGAAGTTTCAAAGCATTTAGAACAGAAATATTTTTTATTGTGATGTTTTGAATGAATACAAAATGCATAAAAATTCAAATAAGAAATAATTAAAACCAACTTTTAAATATAAATCAAAACAAATGTACATACATAAAAATGTTATTGAGCTTTAAATTCTCCTTTATTAATATAAACACTTATTTATTTGTTTTGCTTTCTTTAAATAACTTCCAACTTAAAGTACCATTTATCAATTTTTCTTCGACAATATTTAAATCACTCAAATTTATAACTCAAATTCTTTGTTTTTCAAAAAACAAAAAGTTTTTAAAATAAAAATGTCCTTGATTTTCAACTTGCAACTATTATAATACCTTTTATAAAATTTTAATGTTATCATTATATCAAATAATTGCAGAGTTTACTTCATTTTTCACACTTTTCAAAAATCCTTAAAATTCATCATCTTTCTTTAAAATTATATTGTCTATATTATATTATCTTGTTAGATCACATTTCATTTTAGAATTCTTAATCAAATACAACACATGTGGACAAACTTTAAGCATATAAAAGTTCAATGTTTCGATTCACAACTTTTCATTCAATATATTTTATTCCAATTCAAATTCAAACTTAGAAAATAAAAAAAATATTGATAATCAAATCAGGTAATACTTACATACATTTGATTTATTTCTCATAGAAATAATATAAATTTTCATACAATATAATTTTCACAAAATTTAAAGTAGTACATAAAACATAATATTCAGAACATGAGAATTTTACGGTTATGTAGTACAGGCATCGAGACACGGCGCCATCCTTTTATTGTGGTATATCTTTCGTCTGTGGTGGAAACAAACTTTTTACTCCAACGATGAAATTAGTGCAAATAAGAATTCTGCAATTAATTATCGAAATAGTAATAAAATAGTCATTATATTGTTCGAAAAATGAAGCTGCGAATTCCTCTAATTGCAGTATTGCAACCCTAAAGAAATTGGCGAAAATTCAGGGTTGCAAGATTGTTTTTCCTCAATGGTAGATTTTAAACGATTATTGCCACTACATTGGTTTGCCAAAGAAATTTTAAAAAATATTTAGGAGTGGGCCACCCTTATCACTTAGGGGTTTAAAAATAGATTACGACCGATTCGCAGACCTACCAAATATGCACAAATATTTTCATAAGAATCGGTCGAGTGTTTCGGAGGAGTTTGGCAACAAACACTGTGACACGAGAATTTTATATATTAGATATATATATATATATATATATATATGTGTGTGTGTGTGTGTGTGTGTGTGGACACCAAGCAATTAAAGATAAAGAAGGCTTGATAATTTATTGGAAACGTTTATTATGTAAAATTTACCCCTGTTTTTTCCACTCAATAATTTTGATTACAATCGGATAATTTTAATTAGTACTTGTTCATTTTTCTGTTATATGGAAATAAAATTATACTGGCGTGTAGAACAATTACACTAACCGTTATGAACATTTGCGATATATATATATATATATATATATAAAGTAGACAAAAAATAATTGAAAAATTATTAGAAAGTTTTACTATGTAATGATTAACAATGTTTTTCACTAAATAGTTAAGTTTAATTGAAATGACTAATTTTAATTAATAGTTGTTCATTTAATAGTATCAAAATTACTTTTGAAATTTGCTCTTTATCACAATAAAAACAAATTTTTTATAGCTTGAAGTTTCATTATTAATCAATTAATTCCAATTATTTTGTCGTATTCAATTCAATTCATATCGTAATTCAATTAATTTATCGTATGTAAATTTTGTAAATCTTTTACAAGGTAAGTTTGGAATAATATTAATTAGTCTAATTGAAATACTCACTGAAAAATAAACGCTGTTTAATTTCTGTCTTATTAGATTGGTACATAGTGCTTTGTATCATAAGCAGTTAAAATAGTAACCCAACAAATCATATAGAACAAAAAAAAAAATTTCCGTGTCTAGCATATTTAAGCTTTATGAATCTGTAAGAAGGGAACCCCGTCTTTAAGGCAAGAGGAGCAAAGGAAGATATTACTTCCATTTTCCTTAGAATGTTTGTTCAAAACTACTGTTGTAAAATTAACTGCAGTCTTTGCAGATTTCTAATAGTTATCCTGACTACCTGATGGCCGAATGGCCAGCGATCTAGTGATCGGTACCACAGGTTTCGAGTACCGGCGGTGCTTGTAGTGGATTGGAAACAACTTTAAACTGTATATTTTATTCACAAAAATATTATATAATAAGTAATATAAATTATAAAAATAATTATAAATAAGTATTATAATAATAATAATAATAAATGCAAAAATAATTCAATCAAACAAACTTTATGAACCGAAATTATTCAGCACTGAAAAGCTTAAATATGTAAGCAAAATGCATTAAAATATTTGACAGATGAATTCGTTCTTATTCAATATAATTTGGAGATATATTTTACAAACTTTTACACGACTATCTTATAAAAAGAAAAAAAAATTGGATAATGCCAGACATTATATCATAATAATAATATTTTAGAAAAACTGTTACCATTACTGGTTAAACCTGCTTTAAAATGTAATTACGTCATGTCAGATCTAAAGACTACAAGTTGTGCATTAGTAAAACGAATTATTTCTAATTTTATTTCTACAAAATAGATATTTGAGTCACGTAATAAAATTAAGTTTTTTAACTCCTATTTTGTTTATTTTTGAATAAAGAAACTCATGAATACGAATTATTAGCTTAAATTTCAAATACATTTCTATGTGAAACGTTTCTTTTAAAACAAATGTCTTATTTTAAATATTTAAAATTATTGCAATGGCATAGCATTTCAGTATATAATTTGAATATCATTAAAACTACCAAGTATAGTATTATAATAACATAATATTTAATTAAAATTCCTCAATTTAATCTGGATGTTGTCATATTTCATCTTTCAAGTAGTAAGAAAGGAACTAAGAAATTTTTATAAGAATTTGACAACTTTGCATATGACAATTTAAAAAAAAGTAATTTATTGGATTCATTGGTGTTGAATTGAAAGTTTTAACTGCGGCCTTTGATCTCAAAAGATTTTGCAATCGAATGCGTACTGCAGGACATTCATCACAGTCTCCTTCCTATTGTCTGTCCAAATAATTATGAAATTTTCTAGAAATATTCCCATACATTAATTTAAAAACGAACTAAACAAGCCCTACTGTGTGTCCCGTATGAATAAACATTTGTAGAAAAGAGAGGAAAATTATTATGCAAAATAAATAGAGTTGATTATTTTTCTCCAGAAATAGTGAATGAGATTCAGTTTGTTGGAGAATATAATTATTTCACCTCAATAAATTCTTAGAAACAAAATTTGTGAAAGTTTTACATATTCGTGCGTTTTGGAAAATGCAATTTTCCTTTGTTGAAATAAAGTAATCCATACTAAATCTTCTCCGATACAAGTGAGACATTCGAAAATATTTTTATATTATAAATAACTAATAATAAATAAAATATATTTTGATAGTAAATGAAATATATTTTTAGAAAATCAAAGATAAAATTTGGTAATTTTTATTTTATAAATTATTTTAATTTTAATATTATTAGTAGTTGAACGTTATTAATCATTATTAAATTAAAAAACATCATTAGTAATCAAATATTATTAAACATTATTAAATTAACTTTATTAAGCATTATTAGTGTAACATTACTAGTAGTTAAACAATATTAAATAGTATCAGTAGTTAAATGTTATTATTTACAAAGTTAAATTAATAACTGACCGTGATAAAATCAAATAGGTTTATTGTGAAAATCTTAATTAATACAAGCAAAATTATAGAATTAATGTATTTAGTTATTAAATATTGAAGCAGAATTAATTTTTTCTAAAAAAAAGAGAGGAAAATTATTATGGAAATTAAATAGAGTTGATTATTTTTCTCCAGAAATAGTGAATGGGATTCAGTTTGTTGGAGAATATAGTTATTTCACCTCAATAAATTCTTAGAAACAAAATTTGTGAAAGTTTTAAATATTTCGGAATTTATGGAAAATGCAACTTTCTTTGTTGAAAGAAAGTAATCCGTGCTTAATCTTTTCCGATAGAAGTGAGACACCGGAAAATATTTTGATGTTATAAATAACTAATAGTAAATAAAATATATTTTAGAAAATCAAAAATAAAATTTGGTTATTTTTATTGTTTTAATTTTAACAGTATTAGTTAACATTATTAGTAGTTAAACATTATTAAATTGACAAACATTATTAAATAAACAAACATTAGTAAATAAGCAAATATTATTAAACATTATTAAATTAACAAATATTATTAAACATTATAAGTTAAGCATTATTAAATTAATAAAAACATTATTAAACATTACTAGATTAACAAATATTATTAAATATTATGAATTAAACGATATTAAACATTATTAGTAATTAAGCATTGTTAGTAGTTACATTGTTAGTAGTTACATTGTTAGTAGTTAAACATTATTAGTTAAAAACTTTTTAAACATTATTAGTTAAACAATAATAAACATTACTAGTTAAGCATTTATAAACATTATTAATATTATTAAAAAATATTATTAAACATTATTAGTTAAACATTTATAAACATTATTAGTTGTTAAACATCATTATTTAAAAAGTTAAGTTAATAATTAAAGGGATAAAATCAAATAGGTTTACTGAGAAAATATAAATTAATAAAAAATTATAGAATTGAAGAGCTTAATTATTAAATATTGAAGCAGAATGCATATATTCATTGATGATTAAATATTTCGTAATTTATAATTCTGAAATAAAAATAATTAACGTAACTACATAATTTATTAATACTTTTTAATTAACATAACTTCATAATAATTAACTAACATAGTTCCATACGTTATGTCTTCATAAAATATTTTTATACAATTATTTAGAATAAAAAATTAGTTAATATTGCGGGAAAATTAACAAAAACCAAACAAAGATGAAAATAATTAATCATATATATTATAATATTATAAATTCAATAATTGATTGAAGAATATTAATGTTATAAATAACTGATTAAAACAGTATTAAACATTAGTATTAGTTAACATCTGTAATTAAACATTAATATTTAAAAAGTTAATTTAATAAGTAAACGTGATAAAATCAAATTGATTTATTTGAGAAAATATTAATTAATGCAAAAAAATAATACAATTAAAGTACTTATTTACTGAAAATTGAAGCAGAATGAATTTTTATAATTAATTAAAAAATATTTTATATTTTCAAAATAACTAACATAAATTCATAATTAATTAATATTTTTAATTTAACAAAACTTTTAACTTCATAATAATTAACTAACTAACGTAAGATATAATCTCATAAAAGATTTTTATCCAGTTTCAATTATTTAGAATTAAAATTAGTAAATGTTTCATGAAAATTATTAAACCAAAAGAAAGATGAAACTAATTAATCATATATATCCATTTAATAGTATAAATTCAATAATTGATTGTAGAATATTAATGGTAATGAAAAATTAATTATGCATTTTGTCACATTAACAAATTAACGTAATTTGATTTCAACTTAAGTAATATTAATAACGTTGCTGTGTCTGGTGATATTAATAATTTATGGTAATTAAATATATCTTAAGCATTTTATTGTACACCAGAGTACCTCCTTGATGTAGTCATGGTATATATTAAACGTTTGATTTCGATGTCACTGAATAACTGAATAATATTCGCTTGCCTTTTTTCTGTCTTCAAATTGATAAGACCAGTAAAAAAAGGTAAAATCAATATTTTACTATAAAAAAAAGTAAAAATAAACCCATATTTTAGCTTAAAAAAAATAAAAAATAAACCCATATTTTAACATAACAAAAAAATGAAATACAGAAATATGCGCATAACAGATTTAATTTTATGGAAAAATTACATACTTTTTAAACCGTAATAAATATTACAAATACTTCAAATGCTATAAATAAACATACCGAGGAAACATCATTTAAATTTAAAAGGACTTCCATATATCTTCTTGATCTTTTATATGTTGTAAATCTTTCTAACTTTTTCTATCTTTAAACTATATCTTTTATAAATCTATCTTTATATCTTTAAATCTTTTATATGTTTTAAATGCTTTAAAATTAATCGAGCATATCGTTGACTTTTAGCTATATAAGTAGCTTATTTAATCATTAAAAACTAAATAATAAAACACTTCTTCAAAAGCTCAACAACCCCCATGGTGGACCAAGGCCGTCTGTTTATTGGCAGATTCCGAAATATGAAATGTTCCTTTTTCCTACGGGGTAGGATTATCAGCCCTACGCCCAACGCTCTATAGTCAGATTAGACTGTTTATTACAGTTTAAAGTGAATTCCAAACCACTACAAGCGCCCAAGACATCACCGGGACTCAAACCCCGAGACCTGTAGCACCAAGTGCCACTCGACCGTAAGACTTTTTAATCATTGCACTTATAATATTAAAGATGAGATATGCTCAACAAAATAAAAGTTTAGGAAGAGTTTTATTTCATTAATATAAAGTTTTGTTATATCGAATGAATGAGGCCTAATTATTACCTCTCAAAATAAATAAAAACGATGAAATAAATTAGTTATTAAAATTACTTAAAAATGCTTTTTAAATAAATAGTGCATATTGCAGTCGTTTAATCATGCATTTCATTAATTTAAAACTAAAGAAAATTAATCATAATTTTTATTTGATTTTTAAATATAAAAATATACTTAATGAGATGAATTATTTTGTTTGATAGGAAATTTAAATATATAAAGAATTAAATAAAAATTAGTATTAGTAAAGATAATTTGTAAAATTCAATTAAAATTACTTTTAAAGTAATAGCACTATTTTCCGTTCTTATATTTATATGCATAATATATTTAACATTTAAAAATAATCATAAAGTCTTCAAATTAATCATTTGAAATGGAAAATAGAAATTCACATATTTTTTTTTATAATTTTAAAATGTGATTGCAAATAAAAGAGGTACAACATAGTTACTAAAATTATTTGAAATTTAGATAAATTAAATTATCTTTAAATTATATATATATATATATATATATATTTCTTAATTTTCCAAATTATATTTAAGAAAGATATAGCATAAGTAAATCACTTTCAAAACGAAACAAATTTCAAACTCATCATCATTTCAAACTGAAACAAAAAAAATACACGCGACCATTTAATATTTATATTTATCATTGTTTCTTCTAATTTGTAGCAAAACAAATTTTGAAGGCTTTTTCCAGGTTTTAATTTTTTTTTGTTTTTTTTTTTTTTTTTTTTTGTTACGGAAAATGATTTCTGAAATCAAAAATGACTGCTACTGAAATTATCACATTATATTTACGAAACTTTTAATTTTGAAAATAATATTCTTAATACTAGCATACATGGATCTCTTTATTCTTTTAGACCGAAGACCTTTTCATGGATCTTTTAAAAATGAAGAAGCAAAAGACAACAATACCACTTAATATTAATAACTCCTTCTAACTTGGCAGCAAGACAAATTTTAAAGATTACCCATTCATTTGATATTACTTGCCTGCATTTTTATCTTCCCTTGGTTTTATTTCCCAAACTTGTCACCCTGTGTTTGGCAGCTGATAATTATTATGATATTCCGAGAATTGTTTCCCTGAACGAAAGAGTACCTCTTGAAATTGCTGGGAGAGTTTTTGTTCCCCTTGTTAGGAGACAAATGAGTGATCGCGGGCGGCGATGTCGTTGATGAAATCTTTTTAAAGTCTCGCAGATTAAACAGCGTAAAAATTGTGTTTCTAAAATTGTGCACCAAATTAAAAAAGGGCCAAAGAGATTTGCATCACAATGGATATCAAATTTCTCAGCAGCAGATGTTTGTGTTTGGTGATTGGGTAAGAAGCAAAAAAAAAAAATGGACACTATACTCTAATTAACGATAAAAACCAGATGAATATTTTAAATAAAAATATCAAATGTTATGAGATTTTATATTCGTTGTTATGTAGCCATATTTTTTTGAATTAAAACTTTTGTCCCCTGTGATTATCAACATGAAATTAACTTCAAGTTTGTTTTGAAGGTCTAACAGATATGTTTTTAAATAAAGATTTTTCTCCATAATATTTAATATTTACTCAAAATATTAATTTAATTTTAATTTAATATTTATAAGAAAATTTTTCAATGGGAAGATAATTATCAGTTACTGGGAAAATGTGTAATTAAACGTAGTATATCTAAATAATTTATAGAAAAGTGTTAAAAAGTTATATTTCAACTTTATTTGAACATCTAAGATTAACAGTACGTTTTATTTTTAAGCTGGTTCCCTTCCCCCCCCCCAAAAAAATCCACTTATCTGAGGTAATATTAAATAAATGCAGTAATTTTTCACATTTATTTCCTTGTTTTTTCGTGTACATTTTTTTTAATTCAAGAAAATATCCAAATATGAATTTTTTTCAGAATTTATATACAATGCACTTTAAAAAATAACATTTATTTTAGCAGCATTTTTTAATAAATATAAATCAATTAAAATGTATATTTACATATTGTGTTTTAATAATAAATTTGTCCTTATTTTTTTATATTTATAGTAAATAAATCATAAAAGATCTTTCTAAAATATTTAAAAAATTTATCATATCTCCCTTTTCCAATTTTAAATATAATAACTTTAGAATAGTTCCCATTTTCCCTGAAATGTATGTACAAATAAAAATGTAACGTACAAATAAAATTTAACAATACATTTTATAGAATAATAAAATCAAATGATAAATAAATTTTTTACACTTCACAGAATAGTTATTTTTAGAACCTAATTTTTAAGACTGAATTTTTTTTTTCTTCTGAATTTTTAAGACTGAATTTTGTTTTAAAGGGAAATTTCATTTTAATTTCTTTTCTGTCAAAACTTGAGTGATATCTCTTCTAAAATTTCTCACAGTTTCACTTAAAATTTATTTTCATTTGCAAATATGTTTTTAATCTTTTCCTTTCGAGTTGAATTGTATTCCTTTATTTTTCCCTAAGATTATACTTGAAATTGAGATGTCAATTTATATTTTTAAGCTTAAGTAAATAAAAATATTCTACTAGCTATATTAAAAGTATGAACCTGTGTTAGTTAATATAAATATAAATTTAAATGTATAATATATATATATATATGTATGTATTTAATGTGGGCAGAAAAATAATTGAAAATGTAGAATGTTTTAAAATTTATTGGAAGCGTTTACTATGTTATGTGTAATAATGTTTTTTCACTAGATAATTTTAATTAAAATCGACTAATTTAATTAATACTTGTTCTTTTTCAATATGTGTAGATGAAATTATATTAACATGCTATAATACTTTTTGAATATATATATATATATTTGTGTGGGCATGTAAGATGGACTTAAAATACTTGAAAATATTGAATGTTTGAAAATTTATTAGAAATATTTACTATGTAATGATTAACAAAGTTCTTTCATTAAATAGTTAATTTTAATTAAAAATGACTAATTTTAATTAATAGATGTTCATTCTGGTAACAAAAATTAATTTTGCAATTAGTTCTTTATTACAACGAAAACAATATTTTTATAGCTCAGAAGTTTCGTTATTAATCAATTAATTTCAATTAATTTTTCGTATTAGATTCTATTGATATTGTTAATTGAAATAATTTATCGTATGAAAATTTTGTAAATTTTACAATGCTAGTTTGGGATAATATTAATTTAATTACACTAATTGAAATAAGCCTAGACAAATATGTTTTGAACAATGGGAAAAAAAAGCACTGTTTAATTAGATTGGTACATAGTGTTTTGGATCATAAGCAGTTTAATTCTGTAATCCAACAAGTCATACAGAAAAAAATTTCTGCTTTATCTAGCAGATTTAAGCAGTATGAATCTGTAAGCTGAAAAACGCCATCTTTAGGCCCTCCTAGGAACATCATTATAAGACATAACATAGGAGCATCCTTATAAGACATTTTCTTACAATGTTTGTTCAAAACTACTGCTGTAAAAATTTAACTGCAGTGTTAAAGTAAACTTCTCCTAGTTACTCTGAGTAATGATGATTCTGCTCAACATATCTACTTTACATCAAAATCTCTAGCATTTGAAAGGCCTTTAGTACCATGGGCTTCAGGTTCTAATCCTGGCGTGGCATGGCTGTTTGTTATTGGTTTGGAATCTAAATTAAAAATAAGTTCTCGGTCTATTTAGCCTAAATTATACACAAAATAATTAATATAATTTTATAATTGATTAATATTTTAATCACCTTAATAAATAATTAACATAACTAACAAAGATATAAGTTTTCATAAAATCTTTTTTTTTTTTTCCAAATATTTAGAATTAAAATTAGTAAATATTGCTGAAAAATTAACAAACCAAAAAAAAAAAGATGAAACTAATTAATTATATATAGTAACATTATAAATTCAGTAATCGATTGAAGAATACTAATGTTATAAATAACCGATTAATGATGATTCTGTTACATATCTACTTTACATCAAAATCTCTAGCAATTGAAAGCAAGGCCTTTGGTACAATTGGCTTTTGGTTCTGAATCTTGGCAGTGAATGGTTGTTTGTTAGTTTTTCGGAATATACGTTAAACAGTGGGTCTCCAGTTTAATTAGACTAAAATGTGCACAAAATAACAAATCGACAAAACAAATTAAACCATCATTGGAAAACAATATTCCCTTTTAGAAAAGTTTTGGAAAATAATTTTGTAAGACTAAAATATATGTGAATCTAATGAAAAATGGAAAATTAAAGTATATAGAATTAAAATTGTGATACATCCTTTACTTATGACAAAATTATATATAGAATACTGAAAGTTATGAATTTTATGGAAATAAAATTGTTAATATGAAATGAATATAAATGTTTTTTATCAAGAATTGAATACATGAATAGTTAAAAAAATCATGCATGAATTTTTCATTAGCAGAAATGCTTTTTGAATAACAGTTTCTTTTTTCTCTAAATACTTTTTTTTTAAAACTCGAAAGTATAAATCTTTGAGATGAAAAACAAAAAGTCATTTTTGAATGAAAACTTGCTCAGCACTTTCACAGTGAGATGGAATTTTATAAAAAAACTTCACATGAATAATTTTTTTAATAAAAAACAGTGACTAAAAATCCAATTACTCTCAAAGGCTAAAGCACATGGCAGATTCAAATAATAATGTCTTGATTTTTAGAAAGAAACAAAAGGAATTTTCGTGATAAGATGAATTTTAATTCCTAAAGAAATGCAATGCTAAGCACATAATGCTATACATTTCGGAATTCAAACAGGTATTTTTGTTTTAAAAATTATTCATTTTTAAAGTATTTCTTTGATACTGTATTAAATGAATGAATGAATAAATATTTACACGAATCGGGATTTTTTTTAATTTTTGAAATATTATTTTCAAAATATTGTGAAATTGTATTTAACGTCTATCAAAGACGAGATATATATGACATTTGATAGTTTACGCCATATATATGCCATTTGATAGTTTATGCCATATATATGCCATTAAATTTATATACCTGACATTAAATTCAAGCGATATATATATGTCATTAAATTTATATATATATATATACACCATTAAACAGTTTAAATTAACAAACATTAAAAATTAACATTACTAACAAACATTAACATTAATAAATTAACAAATATTATTAAACATTATTAGTAGTTAAACATGTTCAAAAAATTAGTAGTTAAACAATATTATCTAAAAAGTTAAGTTAATAATGAAACGTGATAAAATCAAATAGGTTTATTGTGAAAGTCTGAATTAATAAAAAAAATAATAGAATTGGAGTACATAATCATTAAAAATTGAAGTAGAACGAATTCTTAAATGAAGATTAAATATTTTGTACTTTATAAGTCTTAAAACAAGATAACTAACATAACTTCATAATTTATTAATATTTTTTATTTAACATAACTTCAAAATTAATTAATATCTTTTATGTTACATAACTTCATAATAATTAATTAACATAAATTATAATTTCATAAAGTCTTTTTGTCCAGTTTCAATTATTTAGGATTAAAATTAGCAAATGTTACGGGAAAATTAATAAACCAAAAAAAAGATTAAACTAATTAATCATATAGTATAATAATATAAATTCCGTAATTGATTACATGTTAATGTTAATCGAAAATTAATTATGCATTTTATCCATTAACAAATTGATGCATTTTGGATTGCAAGTGAAGTAATATTGATAATGTTGCTGTGTCTGACTATATTAATAATTTATGATAATTAAATATATCTTTAACATTTTATCGTACATCAGAGTACTTTCTTGATGTAGTCGTAGTATATATTAAACGTTTGATTTCGATGTCACTGAATAACTGAATAATAATTCGCTTGCCTTTTTTTTTTCTGTCTTCAAATCGATAAGACCAGTAAAAGGTAACCAATATTTTACTATAAAAAAAAGTAAAAATGAACCCATATTTTAACATAAAAAATAAAAATAAACCCATATTTTAATATAAAAAATGAAATGCAGAAATATGCGCATAACAGATTTAATTTTATGGAAAAATTACATATTTTTTAAACCGTAATAAATATTAAAATTACTTCAAATATTATAAATAAACTTACCGAGAAAACCTCATTTAAATTTAAAAGGATTTCCATATCTCTTCTTGATTTTTATATGTTTTAAATCTTTCTATCTTTAAAATATATCTTTTCTAAATCTATCTTTATATCTTTTTTAAATCTTCTTATATGTTTAAAAAATGCTTTTAAAATTAATAGAGAAAAGATATCTTTGACTTTTAGATATATAAGTAGCTTTTTTAATCATTAAAAACTAAATAATAAAAAAACTTCTTCAAAAGCTCAACAACCCCATGGTGCATCAAAGGCCGTCTGTTTATTGGCAGATTCGAAATATGAAATGTTCCTTTTTTTCTAAGCGGGGTAGGATTGTCAGCCCAACGCTCAACGTTCTATAGCCATATTAGATTGACTTTCCAGTTTAAAGTGAATTCAAACCACTACAAGCGCCCAAGACATCACCGGACTCAAACCTGAGACCTGTAGTACCGTGTGCCAGAATACTAGTCCTCGACCATAAGACTTTTTTAATCTTGTACTTATAATTTTAAAGATGAGAAATGCTCAACAAAATAAAAACTTAGGAAGAATTTTATTTCATTAATATAAAATTTTGTTATATCTAATGCAAGATACCTAACTATAAAACTTTCAAAATAAATAAAAACGATGAAATAAATTAGTTAAAAAAATTACTTAAAAATGCTTTTTAAATAAATAGCGCATATTGCCGTCGTTTAATTACGTGTTTAATTAATTTAAAACTAAAAGAAAATTAATCGTAATTTTTTATTTGATTTTTAAATATAAAATATACTTAATAAGATGAATTTTCATTTTATTTTGATAGGAAATTTGATATATATAATGAATTAACTCAAATAAAATTAGTATTCATAAAGGTGAGTTGTAAAAATAATTTAAAATAACTTTTAAATTATTAGCACTATTTTCTGTTTTTTATTTATATACATCACTTATTTATTATTTAAAAAATAATATGTCCTCTGTTTTATTTCCCAAACTTGTCACCCTGTGTGTTTGGCTGATAATTATTATGATATTCCGAGCTTTGTTTCCTGAACGAAAGATAAACAATGCTCGGAATATCAATGCTTTCGAAAAACGAAACAAATTTCTGGGAGAGTTTTTTGTTCCCCTTTTAGGAGACAAATCAAAATTTAAAATTATTTATAAGATAAATAGATTAAAATATAATTTTAAAAAGAGCAAATAAAAGGAGTAGAACTAAGTTACTAAAATTATTTGAATATAGATGACTTATAAATTAAAGCAATTTTTTAATTTCCAAATTTATATTAAAAGTTATCAATGAATCACTTTCATTTTAAACGAAGACCTTTCAAAATTAAGCAAAATAAACCACACACCATTTAATATTGGTATTTAACATGATTTCTTCTAATTTTGAAGCAAAATGAATTTTCTAATTTTTCTTGTTTTATGCAAAATGATTTCTGAATTCCAAAAATAATTGGTACGGAAATTACTATTTTATATTTACGAAACTCTTAATTTCCGAAGTTGACTTAAGAAATATTCTTAATAAGGAGAACCCATGGTTCTCTTTTATTCAAGCGAAGACCTTTTGAAAATGAAGAAGCAAAAGACAACACGACCACTTAATATTAATAACTCCTTCTAAATTGCAGGAAAGACAAATTTTAAAGATTACCCATTCATTTGATATTACTGCCTGCATTTTTATCTCCCTCGGTTTTATTTCCCAAACTTGTCACCCTGTGTTTGGCAGCTGATAATTATTATGATATTCCGAGATTGTTTCCTGAACGAAAGAGTACCTCTTGAAATTGCTGGGAGAGTTTTTGTTCCCCTTGTTAGGAGACAAATGAGTGATCGCGGGTGATGTCGTTGAGACACCTTTTAAACAGCGTAAACAGCTTAACAATTAAACAAGCGTAAAAATTGTGTTTTTAAAATTGTGCACCAAATTAGAAAAAGGCCAAAGAGATTTGCATCACAATGGATATCAAATTTCTCAGCAACAGATGTTTGTGTTTGGTGCTTGGGTAAGAAACAAAAAAAAAAATGGACACAATACTCTAATTAACGATAAAACCAGATGAATATTTTAAATAAAATATCAAATGTTATGAGATTTTATATTCGTTGTTATGTAGCCAAATTTTTTTGAATTAAAACTTTTGTCCCCTGTGATTATCAACATAAAATTAACTTCAAGTTTGTTTTGAAGGTCTAACAGATATGTTTTTAAATAAAGATTTTTCTCTATATTATTTAATATGCATAAGAAAACTTTTCAATGGGAAGATAATTATCAGTTACTGGGAAAATGTGTAATTAAAAGTAGTATATCTAAATAATTTATAGAAAAGTGCAAAAGTTATATTTCAACTTTATTTGAACATATAATACTAACAGTACGTTTTATTTTTAAGCTGGTAATTTGTGATTAGATTGGTAAATAGTGCTTTGGATCATAATTTGTTTAATTTGTAATCCAACAAGTCATATAGAATAAAATAGTTCTGCGTGTCTAGCAGATTTAAACATTATGAATCTGTAAACTGAAAACACCATCTTTTGGACCCGAAGAGCAAAAGATGTCCGTACCATTTTCATTAGAATGTTTGTTTAACTGTAGTATTGCAGACTTCTCCTAGTTACCCTGGTCGCTTGATGGCCGAGTGGCTAGTCACACATTTCGGGTTCGAGCCCCGGCGGTGTCATAATTGTTTGTAAATTGATCGAAATCTCATTTAAACTGTAGGCTTCGGTCTGTTTAGCTCCCATATTGCCCAAGATGACCGTAGAGCGACAAACCAAACCTAGTTACCCTGAGAAATGATGACTCTGTTGCATATCAACTTCATGTCAAAATCTACAGCATTTGAAGGCCTTTAGTACCATAGGCTTCAGGTTCGAATTCTGGAAGTGGCATGGTTGTTTATTAGTGGTTCGGGATCTATGTCTCGATATATTTAGCCTAAATTGTGCACAAAATAACAGTAGATCGACAACCAAACTAAACCACCATTTGAAAACAGCAATTTAATCTTTAAAAACATATATAATGATTCGTTCCTCGAATAGTTAAAAAATACTTTTCCAATATTCGCTTTTAGAAATGTTTTTAGAAAATAATTTTTAAAAAACAATATATGTGAAATTAAAAAAAAAAATGGAAAATTAAAGTATGTAGAATTAAAATTGTAGTACATCCTTTACTTATGACAAAATTATACATAAAATACTGAATGTCATAAATTTTATAGAAATAAAATTGTTAATATAAAATGAATATAAATGTTTTTTATTAAGAATTTGAATTCATGAATAGATAAAAAATCATGCATGAATTTTTCATTAACAGAAAATGCTTTTTCGAATAAGCAGTTTCCTTTTTCTCTAAATACTTTTTTTCAAAATTCGAAGCATAAATCTTCAGATGAAAAACAAAAGTCATTTTGAATGAAATCTTGCTCAGCACTTTCACAGTGAGATGGAATTTTATAAAAAAAAAACTTCACATGAATAATTTTCTAATAAAAAGCAGCGACTAAAATCCAATTACTCTCAAAGGCTAAGCACATGGCAGATTCAAAAATAATAATGTCTTGATTTTTAGAAAGAAACAAAAGGAATTTTCGTGATAAGATGAATTTTAATTTCTAAAGAAATGCAGTTCTAAGCACATAATGCTATACATTTCAGAATTCAAACATTTATTTTTGTTTCAAAAATTATTCCTTTTTTTAGTATTTTTTTGATAATGTATTAAAAAGAATGAATAAATACTTATATGAATCAAAAATGTATTAATTTTGAAATATTATTTTCGAATTATTGTGAGAAATTTTATTTTAGCTTCTATAAAAAAAAAACAACTTTAAAGATAATATATAGCCATTAAATAGTTATTCTCTAATAAATAGTGTTAGTTTTATTTTTATTTTGCAATAAAAAAACACTAATAAGGCAAACAGATCGTAATATCTATTATATTACAACACAAAATAATATAAAGTTCAAAATAGTTTTAAATTAAATGTATAAAGAATACAGTCACAAAAAGAATTTTCAACTATTAGAATAATTACTGCACTGGCGATTATGAATTATTTAAAAGTATTTAATTTAGTAATAAATATTCAATTATAATTGATTGGTTGTATTCTCAGTATTAAGTTATAATAACAGATATTTTTAATGGCTATTTTAATGGATATATATATATAACTATATATGGGAACTTGAAAATAAATAACTTATATGCTATCAAAATAGTATACATAAAATAATATAAATTAAACAAATATAAATTTTTTTTTAATTTTAGTAATTTTATTCTAATAATATAATATATATCATTTGTAAGGTTACTTTTATATTATCTTTATTTAAAAATATTATTTTTTATGTCATAACAATGAATATACACCAGATTTATTATATATTCCTGAACTTGTATAATTTGAATTATTTAATATTCATCTGTAAAATGATTATTTTAATGACAAAAAAATACGTGTTTTGTTTTTTTATTGTGACTATATTTTTTATGCATTTAATTCAAAATTGTAAGGGTTAAAGATCAGAAATGTAATTTTTTTTTTAGCTGAATATATATTATGAAACCTTTTATTATTACTTTTTGTTGTACGTTAGTGTGCTTCGTGTTCCTTTTGTATACCACGAAAAGTCTATACAAGGTCATGAGGGGGAAAATGACAATGCTTTCCGGGAGTACTTTAGAGGTAAACTACCAAGCATTTGCTTGTCTTATGGTAGAAAAACAGGAAATCTTTCACAAGAATGCCGATAAAGAATAAATTGGATATACTGGAGTTAAATACAATATACTAATAATATAATAAAAATATAAAATATATACTAGAGTTAACTAAATATATTAATAATTTAGTTATTCATGTAACTAAAAATTTAATAATTTAGTTATTTAGTTATTCCTATATTAACATTTAAGACAATATTGATAAAATACACTTCCCGCTCCTCCTGAAAAAATTTAATACCTAAAATTATACATGAAAATCATTTTATTCAATAAAATATAAAGTTATATTTTCTAAAAAAAAAATCATCAATTATTTTAATAAAAATTTCTAACATTAACTTCAAATTAATTTTGCTGTTATTCTTTAATATTGATCTAAATATTAAACTGGCTGTTTATTAAAACTATTTCATTACTTAACATCCTTGTGAGGATGCGTTGCTGTTCTCAAATAACAGTTATCGTAATAGCATAACAGAACCAGTAATTTTATAACCCAACACTTGCTTTCACATTAATACTAAGTCTGTCCACTGTCCGTTTAAGGGTCAAAGCTATCATTACAAAAAGAGCAATAACGAAATCCAAAACTTATCAAAACCCATATCTCCTCCTCTTAAATGTCCCAGTTGTCATCATTTAAAAGTTAATCCCACATCTCCCACTCCAAATATTCCGAGCAGATAACAGCAGCAACCAACCACTAATGAACGCCAGCAATAGGAACCACCACAGAGTCCATCCAGAATTGCACAGAGAGAGCAAGAGCATCGATTGAGCGCAAAGGACAAAGTGCTCATTTGGGCGGGAGAATGACCAGAGAGCCGGCTCCAACAGGTCGGACGTGGGACGAAAGTGGGACAGATGGACTGCAAATAGCAGATTGTGCATATGACATTCGCTTCCGAATCGATGCCGAGTAATCGTCGCTTTTCGTGGAAATTGTTGGTTCTGTTCTGCTCTATTATGTCTGCAAAAATTAAATTCCCACTCTGATATTGAATGGAAGAATCAGTAGGCATTTTCTAGACATGCGTGATAATATGTTGGTAGATTTGATGTTATATTAGCATTTTATTTAATGTTTAATCTTATCATTTGACAATCTTATATTGGGAAATCTAATGGTGATTTAACCATTAGATATGAAGTGCTTGATTATCTAATAAGAGAGTCGAAATGTAAATAAGGATCACAAAAAGATTTTCTTTATTAATAAGATTCAAAACATAGTTTATATTCTCAATTATGCCTCCAGATAAATGGAAACAAATTCTGCGCCCCCTTTCATATTTTTTATTATTCAACATGTTTTATTGGGTTAATTTTATATTAAGAATATATTTAAATAGCTGGAATATTATTTGTATAAGCTAAAATTAATTGCTTGTGTTGAAATATAACAAATAACTTAAAAAATGTCTCATTTCTAGCTTCCAAAATAATCAAGTATTTTAATATACCAATAATAGGTAATTTTTAAGTATAATTAGAATATCTTTATTGCCAGCTTTGTAAGAAACACTAAATAATGTTAAATATTATTTTTGAAAAAAAAACGATTTAGAATTGTTAATAATTTTATTTTTACAATAGAAAATTTCTTGCCCACCAAAAATTTCTTATTCATAAAAAACAAAATTTACTAATTCAAAAGTCATAAAAGTTTTTTGTAAAAGTATTGATTTTATTATAACTTAAGAAACTTTTACATTTTACTGTAACTACACTTGCTTATAAATGCTTTTGATTATAAGTCATAATAATCAAAGTTTATGTTCCTCAAATGTTCTTCCAAATTCCTGTATTCCGTATTTTTTAGATTGTCCAATTTAATCTGTAGCAGATTCATCGAGCTTACTTTCAAAATATCTGCATTTTGTAAAATATAACAACTTGTTGATATATTTTAAAAATAACAATTTGTATTAACAACTACTTTAAAATATAGCGACTTGTTGATCAATCACTCTTCACAGTTTGAAAACTATTTGGTTACACTGTTTTTTGAAATACTTTTTTCAATTTTTCAAATTAGGCTGTATTCGAATGACGTAATCAAACATCATTTTTGACAATTTTCCATCTCTAAAACAAATAAAATTAATGTTTTTCGGAGAATGATATATATATATTCTTTTTATTTACATTTTTAGGATTGTTTTAAATATTTTCTCAGTTTATAGTTTTTACGGTTTTTTCTTTAAGTTACATCAACTTCTATGATTTGTTTTTTTAATAATGCGTTTTAGTAAATTATTCTAATTCATTAGTTTGGATGAATTATGATACAGAATTACATTCTATATTGACGTTATTTTTACTCATAATCTGATTTAAAAGGATATTTAAATGTTAAATGGAATAGTTCAACTTTGAGTGTCAGAGAACTAGTGTTACCAAATTCAACAGCATTTGGATCCCCTGGTATATTTCGTTAATTTAACTTGTTGAAATAAAGACCAATGACTACTGTTGAAAAAATATTTTGTAAAAATGTCTTTTGATTTACTTAATAAAGTAAAGGCAGTTCCTTTAAACTTTTAAATTGTGTTTATGAACACATGCAGTAAAGGAGGATAAGTCAGATTGAAAAATTCTTGATGCCAAAGATTTTTTATTCAATAATGGAATTGTAGGACATAATTATGTATTAAAAAATTATTATGTGTTAAAAATAAAAAAAAATAAATTGGTAAATATTCTGATTTGATGATTTAATGCTGGTTAAAAATTATATGTTGAGAATAGGATATTCTTTTTTAAGAAAATTCAATATGCATTATTTCTATAGAATAGTTTTTATGAGAAAAATAAAAAATTACATTATTAGATAAAAATTGTTTAAAAAATTTAACTATTTCATTAGACATTTATCTTTTGATCATTATTCATTAAATTATATAATTAAACATAAAAATATAATTGAATCAGTGTTTTACACTTTTATAAGGAAAAAAAAGCTAAGTTGTTGTTCTATGGTAGACATTTATAAAATGAATAAAATTAAAGGATGTGAAATAATTAACATTTGCCATATTTTAAAAATGTTAAAGTTTTTATCTACATAAGCAATGCTTATAACTTTTCTGTGTAAGTAGTAAAAATAATAATAAATTAAAAATAAAGAAAACAAGAAATAAAAATGTATTTTTAGGCTTTATCACCTATGTACTCAAAATTGAAATAACTATGCTTCTAATCACAAAGCAGTTCATAATTGTACCATTTCCCACTTTATTATATCGATTTCACCCATTTTCTCACACCGGCATTTTCACGCGCCTACGCTCAATTACAGAAAATACTTTCTCATTAGCTGTTGAAATACGCGAAAGGGGGGAGGGGGGCGAACAAAATAAATAATTCCTTCAACTCCCGGTGTAGGTTAACGAAGTTTACGAAATTAATAAATCCTCGTCCTTATGGGAATGTAATACCTAGACGGAGAACACTTCAATTAAGTTTCCGCATTAAGGTAATTACCATACCTCAGAATTTCAAAGGGCTGAAAGAGCTCATTACATAGCTCACGTTATGTAATTAGCAAGTGCATTTAAATAGATTTTAATTTGCTCTTTCCTCTCCATTACACGTGGCGGCTGTTTGTTGGAATATGTTTCGAGAAATAAATTTTGGCATCGGTTTTCAAACTGTGAGGTACGAGGTCGTTTCCCTTATCCTTACAGATACAAGAAATCAAAGCTTCTTCTATGAAGAAAAACTTGGTCATAAAACGATGTAAATTTCTTAAGTGATGATAGTCTTGAAGAGAAATTTTAAAATTGTCAATTTTTTTTTTTCAATTTTTTTTTCTTTATGTTAAGCTAATATTATACGGCAAACTTGTTTGATAGATGTTTTTTTTACTTGTTTTTTCAAATATCCTTAGAGATACGAGAAGAACTATAAATGCATAAATTGAAGAAAGTTCGGTAAAAGATAAAAAGATGTACTTTTTTTTTTTTTTATGATAATCTTGGTTCAAATTGTTAGCCCGGCATTTTGATTTGATGGGTATTGTAAAAAAAAGTGGTTCGGAATCCACTACAAACAGTAAGGTCCCGGTCCATGAAGAAGATCGTAGGTCGTTAAAAGTTGTAATTTCTTAATTATGATAATCCGTGAAGATAAATCTTAAAAATTGTTATTAAATTTTAAAGTCACGGAACCCCTTGAAATTCTTTTTTCAAAGTCAAAATTCTATAAAACGTCAAATTTTCCAACCTTTTTCAGTGTCTTGCCTTAATGTCGCTCCATACAAGATTTAAATCTCCATAATGACCACAAGGGTTGCCAGCTGCATTAGAACATAATTATAAAACTTCATTTGAAAATGATTTTTAAATTTAATATTTTAAAAATTTTAAATTTTATTACGCATGCACATTTGAAATTTTTTTAAATTATTTTAAGCTAATATCATGCATTCTCATTTGAAATTTTTTTTCAATATTTCTAAAATATTCATACGCATTTGAAAACTGGTTTTTTTATCTTTTTTCAGCTAACATGTGATCGAAATTTTGAAAGTTGGCGTAATCTTCTAATTCGTTAACTATGAAGTGAAATAATTACTAAAAAAAAAAATGTTAAAGAAAAATAAGAAAACAAATGTCATTTTATCTTTTCTCACCTATGCATCAAAATTTTAAATAACTATGCTTCTAATCACAAGGTAGCTCATAATTATGAAGTGAACATAATTAATAACATTATGAACATAACTACTAACATTATGAAGTGATTTCTAGTTGATATCAATTGTTCAAACAATCATTTTTTAAAAAATAATAATCAATAAAAATAATAAAAACAAATTAAATATCATTTCATCTTTTCTCACCTATGCATCAAAATTCGAAATAACTATGCTTCTAATCACAAGGTAGTTCATAATTACACCATTTCCCACTTTATTATATCGATTTCACTCATTTTCTCACACCGGCATTTTCACGCGCCTACGCTCAATTACAGAAAATACTTTCTCATTAGCTGTTGAAATACGCGAATGGAGGGGGGGCGAACAAAATAAATAATTCCTTCAACTCCCGGTGTAGGTTAACGAAGTTTACGAAATTAATAAATCCTCGTCCTTTATGGGAATGTAATACCTAGACTGGAGAACACTTCAATTAAGTTTCCGCATTAAGTTAATTACCATACCTCAGAATTTCAAAGGGCTGAAAGAGCTCATTACATGGCTCACGTTATGTAATTAGCAAGTGCATTTAAATAGATTTTAATTTGCTCTTTCCTCTCCATTACACGGGCGGCTGTTTGTTGGAATATGTTTCGAGAAATAAATATTTGGTATCGGTTTTCAAACTGTGAGGTACAAGGTCGTTTGCCTTATCCTTACAGATACAAGAAGGTAAAAGCTTCTTCTATGAAGAAGAACTTGGTCATAAAAAGATGTAAATTTCTTTAGTTGATGATAATCTTGAAGAGAAATTTAAATTGTTATTTGTTGTTAAATTCTCGGCGTTTTGATTTGATGTTATTCGATATTTGCATGGTAAATATTTAAGGTCGGTACAGTAGATCGTTTACAAGAATGTTTTCCTATCCATATCCTTAAATTGAAGAACTATGAAGATCTTCATTAAAAAGAAGAACTTGGCCATAAAAGTTAATAATTGATATAAATTTCTTTTTTTTTTGATGATATCTTGAAGAAAAATTTAAAATTGTTATTATGTTGTTAAATTTTGGGCAATGATTTGATTCGGAATTCGATTCTTCTTTTTATTGGAGTACAAGGTCGTTTTCCTATCCTTACAGATACAAGAAAGTAACTCTTCTTCTTTGAAGAAGAACTCGGTCATTATTTTTTCTTGAATTGATGATAATTTGAAGATAAATTTAAAATGTTTTATTTTTAATACCATTAGTTTGCGCGAAATTCTTTATAAGGAATTCTAAAAAGTCTTCTTTCTTCTTATTTTCACACGGAACAAGTCAGATTAATAACAACTAAGGGATTATCAAAAATAAAAATGAAAAGTTCTTGGATTCATTAGTGCTCGTTACCAAGTGGGATTTAATAAAATAAATTTGAATTTAAAAAATTTAAAATTTTCATCTAATTTAAATTTTTTTAGTCATTTCAATTATTTTGAATAACATTATTCATATTATTTGAAATGTTTTTAAATTATTTTAAGCTAACTTTTGAAGTGATTGTAGTTGATATCAATTCGTTCATTTGCAACTATTATTAACAAAAAAAAGAAATAAAAATAATTAAACATTAAAATCCGTTTATCTTTTTTCACTATATTTTACCTATGCTTCTAATCACAAGAAATGAAAGAATTACTAATTTACGAATATTATGTTACACGATAAATAAGAACTTATTTATCTTCTCTGAAATATTTATTTTTCAAAATTATTTTAATTAGCGAGCATAATTACTAACATTATAAACAAAATTATAAGTGATTTGTATTTGATATCAATTGTTCAAACAATCATTTTCTAAAAAATAATAATAAATAAAAAAAGAAAAAAAAAAATGTCATTACATCTTTTCTCACCTATGCATCAAAATTCGAAATAACTATGCTTCTAATCACAAAGCAGTTCATAATTATACCATTTCCCACTTTATTATATCGATTTCACCCATTTTCTCACACCGGCATTTTCACGCGCAACTCTCAATTACAGAAAATACTTTCTCATTAGCTGTTGAAATACTCGAAAGGAGGGGGGGCGGAACAAAATAAATAATTCCTTCAACTCCCGGTGTAGGTTAACGAAGTTTACGAAATTAATAAATCTCGTCCTTTATGGGAATGTAATACCTAGACTGGAGAACACTTCAATTAAGTTTCCGCATTAAGTTAATTACCATACCTCAGAATTTCAAAGGGCTGAAAGAGCTCATTACATGGCTCACGTTATGTAATTATCAAGTGCATTTAAATAGATTTTAATTTGCTCTTTCCTCTCCATTACACGTGGCGGCTGTTTGTTGGAATATGTTTCGAGAAATAAATGTTGGCTATCGGTTTTCAAACTGTGAGATACAAGGTCGTTTGCCTTATCCTTACAGATACAAGAAGGTAAAGCTTCTTCTATGAAGAAGAACTTGGTCATAAAAAGTTAATAAAACATGTAAATTTCTTAGTTGATGATAATCTTGAAGAGAAATTTAAAATTGTTATTTTGTTATTCTCGGCGTTTTTGATTTATGTTATTCGATATTTGCATGGTAAATATTAAGGTCGGAAGCATTGTACCTTTGCGCAAGAATGTATTGTATATTGCAGATACTGAGAAGAACTATGAAGATCGCGCTAGAAGAAAAACTTGGCCATAAAAAAGATAATAATTGATAAAATTTCTTTTTTTTTGATAATCTTGAAGAAAATTTAAAAATTGTGTTTCTGCTCTTTAAATTCTGGGCATTTTGATTTGATGTCATTCGATATTAACGCAGTAAATATTTAAGTATTTCAAGTACAAGGTCGTTTTCCTATCCTTACAGATGAAGAAAGTAACTTCTTGAAGAAGAACTCGGTCATAAAAAGATGTAGATTTCTTAATTGATGATAATCTTGAAGATAAATTTAAAATTGTTATTCTATTAAATTACTTTGTAAATTAGTCTTGCGATTCGAAATTCTTCTTTTTCATTGTAGCAACAAACCCATTCTATAAAAGTCTTGGTCGTGAAAAGTTACGCTTCCTTTTTCAGTGTCATGGAGCAGAAGTCAAATTTTTCTTACTTGCTCCATCAAAACGGAAAGTGCTTTGCTTCTCCATCCTTCCAAGAGACCACATAAGGGTTCTTGGACTTACAATTTAGTGAAGTGTTGCTGTCTACAAAGTGGGATAAAAATAGAATAAAATAAAAAATGATGATATATTTAATATTTACTATATTTTAAAAACGTAAAAATTGTAATAAATTTAAATAATAATTATAAATTTTATTGTGCTCATTTAAAATGCGTTTTTAAATTATTTTGAAAGCTAACATTATGCAGTAACACGTAGTTGGATATCAGTTCTTTCAAACAATCACATTTCTAAAAATATTAACAAACAAAATGTAAGAAAACAAATGAAATGTCCTTTTATCTTTTTCTCTCATGTATCGAAATTTAAAATAACCATGTCACAAGGTAATTCATAATTATGAAGTGAACATAATTATAACATTATGAACATTATGTTACAAGATAAAATAAGAAAACAAATTAAATTCTATTTTTATCTTTTTCTCACACCAAGCATCAAAATTTTTAATTAACTACGCTACTAATCTTATAATTCTGAGTGTGGAGCGTAACGCTTGATGTTAAAACCGTTTTCCAAACGTAATTCGTCGATCAGTCAATTGATTAATTTTGGAATTTGCATAGATTTCAGTTGCGTGTATCTAATAATAGATGGCACCAAATGTAAGAGGAAAATTTCAACTTTATTTGCTTAAGGACTTTTCTGCAATATAGTGGAAAAACAGTAGGAATTGTTTAAAAAATTTTTTATATTACTTGTTCTTTAAACATTTCAAGTTTACAAAAGCAGTATAATGTAAGAAAGTAATTTTTAATTAACATAATACTGATTATTTTCATTTATTAATATAATTTTAACAGTTTTTCTTCATATAATATAACTGCCGCATATCTGTGGGCTTCAAAATGCAATCATTTATATGTATTACAAACATCCCAAAGAAAAAAAAAAAATGCATAGACACAGGAAGGTAAGTGGTCAGAGCACTTTAACGATTTTTAACTCTGAACAGTGGTTTTATTTCCCTTATCAATAATAAAGTTAATACTTGAGTTAATTAATCCCATTAAAAAGGTTGAATATTTAAATGGTAAAAGTTGATTAAAGGTTTCAATTCTTAAAACATTTCCAGAATTTTATAAAAACTATTTTTATAGAAGCTTTTTTTTTTATTATATTAAAGCAATGATATAATGAAAATATTTAATTAATATAATACTAATTATTTATCATTATCCAGCAAAATTTTAATATAATTTTCAGCTTCGATCTTTATAACTGCATATATATATATATACCACTTCTAGTTAAAATGCTCTGACAGCTATATAACATATATATACATACCACTCTCACTATATATAATAGTCAGAGCATTTGCTATTTTTAACTCTGAACAGTGGTTAGCAAGAGCATAGATTTTCTCAATTAAATATATAGTAATTATTCAGTATTATGGCTTTAATTATAATTGACTCTATAACTACTGCTCATTTTTACAAAAGTTTTTTACTTCATCTTTATAACCGCATTGTGCTGGGTGTCGCTGGGTTTTTCGTATCCCCACTTAAAATGTGCTACAAAGCAGCCCCATTAAGGTTAATGAAAGTAGGTCATTGCCCGAAAGAACTAGTAGTAATAATTGTCCCTCATTTGAGTATATTTATGAGGAGAGAGCGGAAAATTCCCGCAAGGCATCTTTATTGTTAGTGCAGAGGATTATAAATGCTAATCAAATCTTCTCGTCAGTAAGTAGTGAGTCGGAAGGATACCACCTGTGAATTATAAACCTTTACTCGGCATTTCAGCTGCACGCGATACCAATGCGTGCAGCTGAAGAAATCTCCAACATGTAGAGTTGAACTTCATGGTATATTGTGTTCTTAAAATTTTAAAAATGCATAATTTTGATATTGACATTATGGTAATAAGAAAAATATCAATGCATGTTTTGGAAAAGTAAATTGCATTAATATTAATAACACTTGAAAATAATGTGAGCAAAATTATATATATATATATATATATATATATATATATATGCAGGCCTGAAGTCACTATCCGTATTCGTTGCGTAATATGAAATTGTAAAATATATATAACATAACCACGCCTTCATAACTTTTGACAAAACACAAATTCTGTGGTATATCACATTCAAACTTCAATTTTTGAAGATCCGAATTACCCTTAAGCTGCAGCAACAAAACTGAAAATCATTTAATAAATACAGAGATCAAAACGTTGAACAGCGAAAAAAATATTCATATATATACTTTGCTTGCTTGTAGAAAAAAAAAAAAGAAAAAAAATTCCACAAAGTATGTAATGACAGGGGGATGGAAAATTCTTTGACTAGGAAATCCGTAAAATCCGATATAAATTATATAAATTAGTGAGCTCAAAATGAAATAAATTATAACATCTTAGGATGTCTTTAGTAGAGAATGTATACCTACAGGATATTATCTATCTATCTATTTATATATATATATATAATTTCAGTCAGTACTCCCATTTTAATAAACAAAGCTATAGCTTTTCCTATAGTAAAGAAAACTAATTGCGCATATTATTGTATTCAAAAGTAAGACCGATTTTCAATTTAAAATTCCCAGGGCTTACGGAAATTCAATTTTTTCTCTCTTTTTAGGCTGCTGACAAAGTTTTTTTCTTTTTTTAGTTGCTTTTCCCTTGACATCTGTGTGAAATTTGACGTCAAAAATATTCATTAATGTTTGAGCTACGCTTGTCTTTATGAGACGCTAAAACTGATTCCGGCGATTTCTTAAATGTCTGAATTAATTGCATTAAATTTTGATTGCGGAAAAACATAGAATGTTGCAGAAGACATTCGGTGAGCATTCTTATGTCGGAAAAAAATGCTTGCAATTGGCGCAAGGAGTTGTAAACATTCACCCAGATCAAAGAAGGCAGAGAACGCTGAAGGCGAAGAGCCCTCCTGGTTGACCATCCACCTCAACCGACGAAGCTCACGTCCAAATTAAAGATTTGGTGCTTGAAAACCGTCTATTTACATTTAGAGACCTTGCTGCTGATGTAGGAATTTCAAAAGGATCGGTGGTCAATTCCATTTTTGGGCCTCAAACGCGTCAAATCTCGCTTGGTACCGATAACACTGAATGTGCCAGCTCACACTGCATTGAATCTTCGCGACCTTTTCGCCAAAAATGAAACTCATATCGTTTCACAACCATCCCTATTCCCCGTGCGACTTCCGGCTACTTCTAAATTCAAAAAGACCACTCCCGGGGACACCGTTTTTGAGTCGATTGAAGAGATTCAACGTGAATCGCCACTCGCTTTGAAAAGCCATCCCTGCCGATAACTTTTTAGCATGCACCAGACGATTGGAAATAAAGTTGGCATAAAGTACGTGTGCCCGGAGAGATTACTTTGAAGACGATGAAATAAATTTGGAAGAATGGTAAGAGTTTTTGAAGAAAAAATAATTAGGTGCTTACTTTTTATTGCACAGATAGTAAAAATAGTATTGTCAAATAGAGAAACAATTGCTGGAAGCTACCTTTCTTTCAATCGTCTATGCATGCTAAAAGTTATCGGCAGGGATGGCTTTCAAGGCAGTGGCGATTCACGTTGGGCATCTCTTCAATCGACTCAAAACGGTGTCCCCCGGAGTGTGCTTTTGAATTTAGGAGTAGCCGGAAGTCGCACGGGGGAATAGGATGGTTGTGAAACGATATGGGCTCATTTTTGGCGAGTCGCGAAGATTCAATGCAGTGCAATGAGCTGGCACATTCCGTATTATCGGCCTGCTGAATTTAGTAAAATGTGACCTTACATCAAGCAGGCCATGTAAATAGGCTGTTTCCACCGGACGTGGCGGCCCGGCGAGATGTCCAACAAATGCTACCTTCAGCCGCTCTTGATGCCAACTTGGTTGCAGTTTTTTTCCGACATAAATGCTCACCCAGTGGCCTGCCATGCTCACAATCAAGGCCCCATATGCAATTGGGTGAGACATTAAAAATCGAGGAGCAACGTCTCTAAAAATGGCGTAACTCAAACCTTGTGAATATTTTGATGTGTCAAATTTCTACAGATGTATCCAATTTGAGTACCAACAACATAAGAAAAAATTGAAATTGAAAGCCAGGAATTTTAAATTGACATTTGCTGCTTATAGCGCCGTCTATTAATACAATTCGAAACTTTTGATGTCGTACCATTTCCCTTTTCTTCGAAAAGGCAATACATGAAAA